>VZTL01037241.1:63161-78090 GCA_013400535.1 Scopus umbretta | reverse complement strand
GTTGCCCCTCCGCTACCAAAACTTTGCCACGCAAACCCAATACAACTAGTATCATCAAACCACTATCACAACTTTAGAAACAGCTTTACAACCCATGGAACATTTTTGGAATTCTGTTGTTTATATGGGGTCTACTTTACAATGAAGTTAGGAACATTAAATCACTCGACCAGCTTCTGTTAACTATCATCTGGACCAGCTTTTGAAGCTCTGCTATTATCTTTTGAAAAGGAGCACATAAGGAGTTCTGCAAGGACGTGAAAAGGCATCAGGATGACAGTCCCTCCATAATGCGGTCATGCTGCCCCTGAGCCCATCTGCTGCCCCCATGGGAAATGGCAGCACAGCTCTCCCAGGATGTTGATGCTATTTTTTTTTCCACTGCAAATATGCCATGGGAATAGCCGTAGGGGAGCATTTCAGCACTCCAGGGAGAAACACAGTCCCTCCCTACCCCAAACCTGGTATTCAAACCGGTACACAGCTACCATACGTTCATCAGCACATACACAGTGTGTAACTTCTTTGGTTTTAAAGAAGGCTTATTCAGACTAAAATACCAGACGCCGACTGTTTCATGCTGCCTGACAGACTTGGCCTGGAAGAGGAAGGAAAGAGAAGTTATATGACCATCAGCTATTTGTGTTATTGTCTATTTTATTTCGTAAAGAAGTACTGTTAAGCCTATTTTCATGCACTACGCACCTAGAGCTTTACTGTACCCCTGGCTCCTAGCCTGGCCATGTTTCTGGCACACAGGCAGTGTCTGTGGGGGCCATCTCAAACTCTGGACCATGACTGTAAAAACATTCATCATTAATTTAAAACTACTGAACAAATTTTCTTCAAACTTCCTCCTGGACCTTTTTCTGAGTCTTTGAGCAATGTTTGGTTCAATTCTCTGCATAATCCTTGCCACAGGAAAAACTTTGCACCTCCATCCCCAAAAAAAACCCACACAAGTAGCTCTTTAAATGTCCCCACATTGCTATGAAGTGTTAACTAAACTTTTGTGACCAACTGGCACTTGAGGCTTGAACATGAGCTGGCTGAGGACAGGAGGAAACACCAGTAAATCAGGATCAAGAGCCTAAGATAAACTGAACTTAAAAGTATTTCTTGTAGGCTTTCTCCAAAGTAATGCATAAACAGACCAAGGGACCACCTAATTTTTTGGCCCCTAAGGTACTAAACTGGTGTATACCCACTCGTGAAACTCTTGTGCCCTGGAAAAATAATTTTGCTCAAGATATTGTGAGCCTTTAAAAATATGATAGTTGATGGGTTTCAGTGAATGTGTTGTAAAATATTTAATACATTTTTTTTGTATTGCAGATGTTAAGTTATTGAAAGTCATTCCCCCCTCCCCCCTTTTTTTTTTCAATTAGAATATAGTGTAAGACAGGCAAAAGGAGAAAATTCAACCTGATATGCCTGGAGATTTTCACAGTGAAAGAGTGACAGTTGAAGGAAAGAAATTAGGTGGTTTCAAAGTTATGGTTGTTTAAAAAGGAAATTCACGCACAAACAGACAATTTATGCTGTACTTTCTTTAAATTATGCTCTACAACGTTTCCAAATAAATTCAAGTCCACATATAATAGCAGCATTAGATATAATGCATCCTATATTAAATTTTACCACAGATGCACATGGGAGCATAGTAAGGACAAACCACAAGCCAAATAATCTGTGATTTCTCAAAGTTTATTATTAGACTTAATGAAGTGTCTCATTTGCCTTGAAGCCAGCTGAAACAGTTCTTATCTGAAGTTCACCGCATGAAGATTGTCTGAAACCTGCATGCCTTTTCAAAGTCTGTAGATTAAATAATAAATACCTAGATAGGAAAATTAGATAATGCACAACTCTTTAAAGAATACTTACACTTTATATTAATATAATTGAAAACATGTTTTATTCCTTAGAACTTAATATGCTGCACTGATTGCAGGTGAGAAGTGGGGTCAAGAGAACATCTAGTCAGATCTCTTGCATAAACATGAGCCATCAAACATTATTCTTACATACTGTGGAGTTCTAATAACTCCTTGCAGAAATGCATCCAATCTAGATCTGAAGGCAAAAGTAGATGGAGCATCCACCACTTCCTCTGGTAATTGTCCTAGCAGTTAATCATTCCACTGCCAGAAATACCTGCCCAATTCCTAACTTAAATTTTAATATCCAGCTATTATTTCTCATTATGCCTTTCTCTCCTTGATTAGACTTTTCTCTTTAGGCATTGTAGATAAATCTCTGCTCATCATCTTTCTGACAAGTTAAGACATATGTCAGTCTTTGTGCACCTTTCTTTAAAGCTTATTTTGTAGTCCTCAGATAAAGTTTGTGACTCTTACCTATACTCTGTTCAGTCTTCCAATACCTTCTAGAGACCGAATGTTAGAGTTCTGCTCATATATAGGATAAAGTTGGTTTATTGTGCTTTTTCCTTATTATTAATTACATTTGAAATGTTCCTCTCTACTTTGTAGTGGGCTTATGTGATGTCTTCTGAGAAACACTATTTTTCAGGTGCCATTCCTCATCCTGCAGGTATGCATTCTTAGTTCTGTAACTCTTTGATCCTCCAGTATAACTCTACATTTAACTAAATTAAAATTAATTATGTTTGAATGGGTCCACTGTACAAAGCAAACTGGATTTTTCTTTAGGTCTACTCTAGAGTACTGTTTACTACTATCTTCAGTCTATTATTTTTTAAATTTCTTATATAATTGATTGAAACAAATAACAATGCTTACCAAACTGTATTAAGGCCATCATCGCTTTTTCCTAGACATCCAGCCAGCACGTGCTTTAATTTTATTTTGCGGTAAACATAAGAAAACTTTATAGATCTAACAAAGTCCCAAGACTGAGCATATTTGAGTATAGTAGCTAGTCCTGCCTGTAACTTTCGTGATACTTCTGCTAGCTTCATTTCTACAGTTGCAAATATTAATCCAAAAGGAACTTAACTGGCTTTGCAGAAGCTTTCCACATATGAATGCACAGGCTTAGTCAACACACAAAGAAATTTTACTTTGAAAGGAATTTTTTTTTGACAAATTTATCTGCTGATGGCATGAAAAAACAAAAGTTGCCACAACCTGGGCTGGACATAACCGTATGCCTCTAACAAATTTTACTGCAGAAGCTGCAATAAGCAAATAACAAAATGTGATCTATCAAGGGAGCGCTATAGAGCCTAGATTTGCTATTCACCTTCATCATAAAAACGTAAGTCTATGAAGAGCCATGAGAAGCCTGAATACAGCATATTTCCACAATGAAACCAGTATTACTGCGGTTATGGAGAATGCCCCTTTTCTGGATCCAGCTGCAGCAGCTGAGGACATTTTTGCCCCAGCTGTTCCTCAGTGCCCACCACCTGGCAATCACCACCTCTCACAGCTTTGCAGGCAGAAGAAGCTGCACTAACAATTCTTAACCCACCGAAGTACAAAATAGTGCCTGCGGGAAGGCACAGACTGCCTCCCTTGGCAGCCGGCAGAGTGTGCAGGGCTGGATGAGGAGCACACGCGTGTTCCTTCCCCTGGCACAGCTGTGTACCCAGGAACACCTACAGTGGGGCAGCGCTGGCTTCATGTATAGCAAACATGCAGAACTGAACAAAGGTTTACTCTGACAATTTACTAAACTGAGCCCTCGACAATAAATTTATCCACGAGCTGTTTCATGTGCTGAAACATAACTGAATAATGCATATGTATTTCAACGCTAAGTGCATCAGTGTTTAAACATATTGTATTTAAACCATGTATTTTTTTATATTTAGCACTGACCTGAAGAACAACGACAACAAAAATAATTTTTCCCCTCCCACAGGTAAGCAATGTGGATTTGTTAAGGCAATGAGGGGTCTGCAGCATCTCTGTTATACCAGCCTGTTGCTGCAGATGCTCTCAGCACCCCAGGGGGCTGTCTTCCCCCCTCATGTAAACAGCATCTGGTTACAGCCTTGGCATCACATGATATAAGAAGCAGGATAATGTGATGTCTAATAATACATATGGAGTGGACAAATTAGGTTCTCTTCTTATTCTGATATACATCTGCAAGAAAGCCAGCACTATCATCTCCGTCAGTTTAAACAACCACTCTAAACTAAATTGAAAACTAAAGGTTTTTCCTGCATAAAACATTTTAAAGTATATAATCACTGATAAATTTGAAGAAAATTGTGTGGATGCTTTCTTAAGAAGAAAAGGAAAAAGAATACATGAAATAAACACAGCATGTAGCTTAAAGGCTACTTGCCATAAAAGGCTTTTCCTGACTGGAAGTTACAGATGTACTTAAAAAACAGATGTACATCAAAGACTGTTGATTAGAAGCACAGAGAGAAGTAATTATCAGTTGCTTTTTTTTCAGAAAAGAAATTCTTTATTTGAATAACAATAAAAGCTTAGTATGTACAGAATGATTGCATAGGTTTAATTAACCATATGAAAAATATAAATGTATATGCTATTCCTGCTCCACATCACTACATTCTTATGGCTACTTTGGGTGAGCTTCTGATGGATACGAGATCTTGGCTTCATTATTTTGTGTAAGTATTAGCTTAAAGACATTGCATAACTGAAATTGTTCAAAATCTATTTATTTTTTGCTTAGAAGTGCCTGATGCTAATAATTCTTCGTGGGCCAGAGGTATTTCCACCATACATATTGAGGCTGGCAGTCATCGAGAGCCCATCCTGCAATACCGTACAGTGGGTACAGCAGAACAAACCACAATCTTTGCTACAGTGGTGGCCAGCTGAAAAATTCATTTATCTTATGAATAAAATAAAAGAGCCAGAGCACAGGTTTGAACACTCTCCTGAAACACTGGCAGGTTTCCTGGCACGTTTCTGACTTGTGCCAACTACTGCTTCTCCCAAGAATGGTACTTTCCTGTCTGTATGTTCTTTGCAGAAGATCAAGAGATGATGAAAGAAACATTTACCTCAACCTTTTAGACTTCACTAATTCAAATTAGCAGCTGTTTTTCAAGCTGAACAATTTTTACAGCTCTGATTTCCGCTGCGTACGTGATAAGCCCCTGGAATGGAATACATAGACCTAAAAACCAGACATGCAAGCGTCTAACTTTGGCTACATATTCAAGCTGGGCTGATACTGTTTTGAACACTGGAAGGAAGTATTTATTTGAATCAAACTCAGCTAAGTTATTATCAGCTTCTCACATTGAAGTATAGTTGATCTCTACTGAATGCTAATTATTTCATCATGTTAGCAAATACTCATTCTTTGGCCAGTGCCTTCATCACAATCTCTTCCATGTGTTGATTTAAGCTGTCCTGTAAGATTAATAGTGGGTGACAGCTGGATCACTTAGGCTGTGACATACTTATCAAATTAGTTACAAGTATCCACTCAACTGTTTATTTTCTCTGCTGAGACAATTAATCCACTATTATAGTCACTTTTCTTCTCTCAGACTGGAAGGTAACATTTTCTTCTTGTCAGTTGCTGACTTCAGGAGATTCCTTTCAAAGTCCTGTTTGAACTTATTCTCCTTTTATTTATGGTTAACATATTTCAGTTTCCTTCTGTATAGCCAAATAATTACTTACTCCTTAACACTACCTAGTTATCCTTCTGTAAACTCCTTCTACACATACAGGCTTTGAACATGTCATTTCTGTTGTTGTTAATTCCTGTGTAAATAAACATTAGATAACAGCTCTTTCCCCAGACCTGATTTCAACAGGAAACAAAGTACTAATATGCCGTTGAAAAGAAATATTTTTTAACAAAGAATAAGCATTTCTCCCTGGTTTGCCTGTCTATGCAGACAATTAAAATCTGCACAACTATATGGATTATTAGTTAGAAATTGCCAGTGTTATTGTTTGTCACTATCAGAAAAATGGAAATATCCTAGGTAACAGTCACAAAGCAGACTGGCTCTTGTATCTCCATGATGAACATTCGTAACAGGCATTAATAGTTATTTACAGGTAACTAACTAAATGAAAAAATCCTGCCACCTATAAAATAAGCATTCCATATAGAAAAAATAAGTTTTAAAAGGAACATTAGGATGTTCATATCAACATCATACCAGAAGTTAAAGAGTTATATAGTTAATTTTTCATTGGTACATCATTACCTCTTCAAAGGAAAATACCTTAGCTATTTGAATATTTCTAGAATACTGAAAATAATTTGAGCATTTTAAAACTACTAATCAGTTTCTGCATGGATCTACCCAATAGGCAAAACACACATTCAAGAGTAATTTGTGAGGTAAGAGCAACAAAGTAATTATTCATTGTCAGGAAATGTGTCTATTTAGATTAAGTGACCATAATACTATTTGTTTCCAACAAATACAATTCAGTCATCTTTAAACAATACGTTATTTTGAAATACCTCTGGCTTAATAAATTAGATGATTGATTTATTTTTGAAAATCTGGGTAAATATACAAGCGAAATCCTTGTGAATCAAGACTTTCCATGCCAAGTCTCAACTACGAGGGATTTTTTACGATTAAGTATGAATTCCTGGAAAACATGGTTTATCATAGAAAAACTGGCAAAACTTTCACAGTATTTGCTCTAACAGGCGCCACTGTAATGGGCTGCAGATCTATGAATAGGCCAAGAACAGAAGCTAAAACTAACACTGAACAATACAATATGTTAGAAAGTGGGAAGATAGGTTTTTTTCCTTTTCTAAATTGTAATAGATGGGATTGATTTCAATCCATAATTTACATAATGAAGAACTTAACTGGCCTGATCTCATCATTTCTCAAAAGCATTGTTTTGATAAGTGATTCTGTTCTGAAATTTCATCTGGCAATGAAAATACGGTCATCTTTGAATAACTGATTTATTCTCTTCTTACGTGCAACAATTACTGCTTGGGAATGTAACTGACTTTCAAACAACAGATCAGATATAAGTTACTATCGCTAGCAGAATTTTCTTCATTCGATGCTGGCCATAAGACTTGAATAATACGCTGACCCTCAAATTTCACAAATCCTTAAAAGCCTATGTGCATAACGTTACAGGCTGAGATAGTCAGCTGGTAGCATTGGAATACAAAAACATGAAAGCAGCTGCTCTGGGTCAACCAAGGATCCATCAAAACCACTATTGTAACAGTAGCCCAAAACTAACATGTCAGTAACAGTATAAGGGTAGGACAAAAATATATGCTCCCTTTCACAAAAAACTTCACTGCCATGCATGAGGCCTGGCATGTCCATGGCCATATGGAGTCACTTACTGCGGAAGGGCTTGCAAACAGGTTTTTGCTGGGGAATGTATTTTCTGGTAGAACCCTTGTAAGTGAAAGCCCCGCTGCCTGCTGCTCTGCCACTCAGTAACTTCATTGCCATGTCATGATCCTAATCCTGCAAAGCTAGTTAGGATCATGCAACTATGACATTTTGTCACATAATTCTTCAGCTGATTATAGATCAGGCCCAACTTCTCTTGCACAGAAGGGACAGCAGAATTTGCACAACACTGAAAATGCATGAAATCTAGGTTTACTAAGGGAAAAGCATGAGACGTGCATTAATTTGCAAGTCTCACATGTACTGCCTGAGACATGAGAGGCCAGAAATGATAAAGGAAAATCTGAACTGCTGTATGAGATGAGACTAATAGAGAGTGGAAGAAAGAGCAGAGTTACAGCTGACCATTATAGTGCTTTCATGCTAAAATCAGGATTTTTGTTATCTCATGATCTTGCACATCAGGTCCATTCCTGACATGACAGGACATGAATCTACATCTTTGGCAATGCCAGCCTACAGCATCGTGTAATCATACTGAGACTGCCAGTGAAAAACTTGTAGCTCCATAGTATATCATCCAAAAATGCTTGCATCAGTCCACCTTTAATTTAACTACCTTCAAATGAGACACCTAATGCCTGCATTTCAGTTATACTGGGTTTACTACTATAGAAAGTGATTGCATATTTTTGCTTATGGCTTCCAATTACTCACAGTTTTGAAAGACTGGCCCAGAATGTTAGTTACAAAAGATGAAAGCATATGGAGACACTAATTTCTGATAAAATGACTAGTTAAGATTCTCTCTCTTATAAGCTGACTACATCAGACAGCACACTGAAGTAAGAGCTCTGTCATCTTTGGGAAAGGAAACAAAATTATTTTCCCTGTGCTTAAATGGGGTCAGAAAAGAGAAAGGCATCTTTTAATATTCTGCATTGAGGCAAGCTTATTCAGCCAACTATTGTGCTAATGCAAATAATAACAGTTTGTTGCAGATGTGCAGATGAATATAATGCAGTTAAATCATCTGGGCTTTTTGCAGTTAAGAATTCACTCACAGAAAATGATGGTGGGTTCAATAAGCATTTTAAAACAGAATTTTAAGCACAGTACCTTCCTGTCAATGCCCCCCTCTCCCCCACCACCAACCACCAAAACTGCAAACTTTCAGTTGTAAAAGTTATTTAGAGAAGATTAAGGTGTAGGGTGACTCAAAAATCAAAGTACAAGTGGCTAATGGATTTCAGGGTTTAATATTGGCATTTCAAGGCAAAGGAATCTTTTTAGGTTCTACAGTCACTTATATTGATTATTATTATTATATTATTATTATAGCAGAGAGACAGAGATTGACAGAGTGACTATAAAGTAGAGGCAGTATTTCAGGATAGTAAAAAACAGACAAAAATGGTGCTAGTGTCTCTGTTGTAAGGAAAGGGCATCCACAGTGTAACAAAGAATTATATTCTACCTTCAGATACACCAAATAAAATGCAGATATTTTGCTGGCATAACTATATCTTAGGTAAATTCTCACTAACATTTTTTTTCCCTATAGTGATCCACGGGTTTCAGAATTTTTCCCCACAGTCACCCTCAATGTTCCAGTGAGGTGTATGGTTTACCATCACTTCAAATTGTATTTTGAAATCAAACTATGCCTATCAGAGAATGNCAACACTCCTCCTAATGCAGCCCAGGACACTGTTAGCCTTCGTTGCTGTAATGGCACATTACTGGCTCAAATATATAAATATATTGAGATTTCTTATTTCAAGATTGTACAAATATATCCCCTTTACTTAGATTACCTACTAAATACAATTTTCAGCCTAGATTAATTACATCAATGAATTTATTTCACATAGAATGAAAGATACCTTGCAAAATTGAAAGAGTGAATTATAGCATTAATGAGTAAATAAAAGAGGCATACAGAGTTGTAAACACTGGTTATTAAAAGAAAATAAAATGCAAGCATAGGAAGCAGAAGGAAACCAGGGAAGCAGGGAGGAATATAGTTAAACAGCGAAGACTGTGTCAAAGACAGAAGGAAGAAGAAAGCACACAGGGGAACAGAAGATGTCCAGAAATAGTTTTGAAATGTGCCAGGAGCCTGGTAGTCGTTAGGCATAACTAAAGGCAGAGGGAATGACATGTAGACATTTTGCTGAATTTACGTTAAGTGATGCTTTCCGTAATCACCCTCAAAATGACAACTTCAAAAAGTCAGTTTTTGGTAAAGCTACTACAGTTTGATGTATACCTGGAGTTTTGATTTTCAGTACACACTATGCAAGCACCTGTACAAGAGTGGATCTGTCTTTGTATGAGCATCCTGACTGCAGAGTCACTGCATTGAACAAGAATATCAAATCTTGTCTCAAAACAGGACTGAAATTTTGCATAAGTTTTGAATGGAACATTATGAAACACTATCAGACTTTTTTTTATCCTCAAGTGACTTAAGAAAACATATCAAATTTTTTTGTGGCTATGTTAGAGAGCTAAGGAAAAGAAAAAAAAAAAAACACCCAGAAGTAAAAATGTCCCAACAAAAATGCACAGTGTGCGCAACAGCTATGTCTCCTCTCCAAACTGCATTATTCCATTGAAACTCATTTATTGTAGTAACCATGAAATGGAGTTTTAAGGTTATTTACTAGCCACATCTTGACATTTAGAAAAATAGCTGTATATCAAATAACACAATTATACACAGTACAATAACAATATAATCGTACAAAACAAAACACAATCCGTTAACCACGATTTGAATATTTTCATATGCCTCTGCAATTCCTACTTTTAGCCAGTACTGGAAGCTCCAAAAGACTGAAAGAAAGATTGTTCTTAAGGCAAGATTTCAAGGAGAGATTTCACATGTTTCTATCACCTACTGAAACATTTAAATTTATCTTATCCTTAAAAAGAAGGGATAATGATGGTCAAGAATTTTTGAAATTATACAGAATACTAAATATTCTTGAGGTCATGGCTAGGATTCTGGGGATCTGGGTTAATATCCTGACTGTATTCAAGGACATACTGCACCATCATATTTGGACAGACTGGATCGATGGGAAGAGGCCAACTGTATGAGGATTAACAAGGCCAAGTGCTGGGTCCTGCACTTGGGTCACAACAACCCCAAGCAACGCTACAGGCTTGGGGAAGAGTGGCTGGAAAGCTAGTTGGTCGAAAATGACCTGGGGGTGCTGGCTGACGCCCAGCTGAATATGAGCCAGCAGTGTGCTCAGGTGGCCAAGAAGGCCAACGGCATCCTGCCTTGTATCAGGAATAGTGTGGCCAGCAGGAGGGAAGTGATCGTGCCCCTGGACTTGGCACTGGTGAGGCCGTACATCAAATGCTGTGTTCAGCTTTGGGTCCCTCACTACAAGAAGGACATTGAGGTGCTGGAACGTGTCCAGAGAAGGGCAACAAAGCTGGTGAAGGGTCTGGAGAACAAGCCTTATGAGGAACGGCTGAGGGAACTGGGATCATTCAGTCTGGAGAAGAGGAGGCTGAGGGGAGACCTTATCACTCTCTACAACTTCCTGAAAGGAGGTTGTAGTGAGGTGGGTGTCAGTCTCTTCTCCCAAATAACAAATGATAGGACGAGAGGAAATGGGCTCAAGTTGTGCCAGGGGAGGTTTAGATTGGATATTAGGAAAAATTTCTTTACCGAAAGAGTGGTGAGGCATTGGAACAGGCTGCCCAGGGAGGGGGGGGAGTCACCATCCCTGGAGCTGTTGAAAAACCATGCAGATGAGGCACTTCAGGGCACAGTTTAGTAGTCATGGTGGTGTTGGGCTGACGGTTGGACTAGAAGATCTTAGAGGCCATTTCCATCCTTAATTATTCTGTGATCCTTATTGCAAACTAATAAGTAATTCACAGACAGCTACAATAAAGAAATCTGTCCCCCAGTCTTCCTTTCATTATTTTACCCCTTGATTTAGCTCCTGTAAAAATATGGTTTTAAATACTTGAAAATAAATTTGAGTATATTTTCACTGATACCAGATAATTCCAAGAATAGTGCAAAAAAAGTTTTATTGCCAAACTGTTTCAAACCCCATTTCTAAACTAAAGTCATAGACGGCTTCTTAAGGAGTGCTGGATTATTTTGTCCCATTTGGGCTAATAAGTGTAACTGCAACATAGTGAGAAATATTTCAGAAATTAGGTCACTGCTTCTGAAAAAAAGAGAGAACATGATTCTATGGGACTGTTTGTAATCTACAATTTTACAGCCTTGAATTTTAGTATGGAGGAATATCAGACTGCAAAAATCCCACAGCATGCTCTACAATACCACTACTTTCGGCAGAAAAAGGCTAAGTTTAAGATGGGCATTTTCATAGACCTCTGAGGGATTCAGAACAGCCAGTCCAACTAGAAGTCAGTAAGGCATTTTGAAAAAAGCTGGAGGGATCTCTTAAAACACACTCAACCTTCTGAAAGAATACTCTTCGGTAGCAAATGTTCAAAAGTGCTCAGCACTTAGTAGGGCCTGCTAATAACAAAATGCTTATTGAACAGATTTTTGAAAGCCTGAACAATAGCTGTGTATTAGAAGAAGCACCAATAGGTAAAGATTCAAATTATTCTAGCTGCAAGTATCTTCTGGATTTAGGAAACACTAGCAAGCCTGGAAGCATACAAACGCTTTTATTTCTATGCATAAACATACACATGTTAATATTTGTATTATATATATAAACAAACAACTATTGTCCCAATCTCTCTAACATGGAGCATTAGCTTTTGCGGATAATATGGTAAGATTTAGGTATAAATGAAAAACATGAGCAATGTCAAACCTATTTAGAAAATATTTAAGCACACACAAAATCTAAGTTTCCATATCTTAGCCAAATGTGTTGAGAGTCATAAAAATCAAAGCAGAATAATAAATGTTGCCTCTTGAGCTACAGTAATGCAAACAAAAATGTTTCCAAATTTTAACATTATATACACAATTAAATACTCAATTTCCTGCTATTTTTCTGTCAAAATAAAGCTAGACTGTAATAAACACTGTATAAAGCTTCAAGCAAGGAAGATCTAGATCTGATTATCATGATTATTTTTTTTTTTAATTTGGCAGAAAAACACTCCAAAACTTCCAAACTAGACCAAGTACCTCTTGCACTTATCTTCAGAAGCGTAAGATCACCATAAGTACATTTTAGCTCCTTTTTAACAGGAAAATATATTTTGCCAGCAAAAACGAGATTATGGAGCTTGTTTAGTATTGACTTCTGCCAAGTGTAAACAATTTTTCTCCGAGTTACAACTGAGTCTTATGGCTAACGGCAGTAACTATTTCACTGCATTCTATGTAAAATGGCTTAGGCTTGAAACCTCTCGTACTTTCCCCTTGTGACTACTCTGGACTGTTGAACAATCAGAAAGCACTTGCTTTTAAAATCTAATGTGTGTGGTAGCATGGTGGCATCACTACTATTCAATGGCCTTTTAAAATGTACTTTTTTATTTTAAATTTGGCTCAGCTGAACACCATATTCACATGAACATTAATGTAATAGGATAACTTCAATCAACTCAACTTTGAAGACCACAAGTAACACATTTTTAAAAGAAAGCTACAATTTGCTAGCAGAATGTAAAGACAACTAAAGACTCAAGTATTTTTATCTGTAGCAGGAAATTGCTGTGCTTAATAAAGGATTTGGAAAATCTGACTATATCATAACTAGGTTTAGTGCAATCTCTTTGAGGACACACAATTATACCTATTCAACACAAATGAAACTGCTGACAGGAACCAAGGAAGTAAATTACCAGCTATTATTTTGCTCGGTCACAATGCTTATTTTTCAGAGCTCATTTTTCAGAGCCTAAACTAGAATATGAATTTCTAATCTCCTCAAATTAGCATGCTAGATCATTGCATTGAAGTGGTCCTTCACTAATAACATGAATTTTGCTGCTGACTAGGTTTTACATAAATACCATGAAAGCAAGCTCTTTGGAAATACGCCGAATCTATAGTCCTACATGACAACATTCTCTTCTTCATGAACTATATGCCAAATGTTTTCATATGGAAATACATCAGAGTTTTCACATGAATACCTACATGAAACACAGCATTTTAGTAAACTCTAAACCAGCACATTTAAAAATGTTCCTTTTGGGGTTAGATGACAGGTACAAGTTTGACAACCACATTTAGTAAAAAATCATGAGCCAGCCGCAAGTAAAATTCAAAACCACTAAATTTTAAAGCAATAATCAATTTCCAGTGTTTTTTATTTAATTTCTGGTGTTGAAACATTCAGGGTGTCTGTGTTTTCAGACTTTTGTCTGCAGCTACAAAGACTGGAAAAATAGCTAAAACATGAAAACAGTTATTATGCTGTGGTTCCAACAGCTGAGCTTTAAGAAATCAGGAAACCAGCGACAAAAATCACACAAGAAAGCAATACTCATTAATGTGCTCATTACTACTTTATTCTCTTCACTTAATTGCCTTAGGAAATAATAAGGTAAAGCCTTTTTATAACAATTTGTGCAAGTGATGCAAGGCAACTTCCACAGTTCAAAGAGCTCTGCTGAAGGAACTACCTGAGCTTTCCCCAAGTGTCCACAGGGGACGAACACTCTTACAGATTTCAGGGCATTTCTTTTGGCAGCTGAAGCACTGGCATGCTGACAGTATCAGAGTGTCACTTCCTGAAAAAGTGTTCTTCCAAAATCAGTCATTTTTGACTGATCACACTGTTCTCACTTAAAAAGGCCTTCTCCCGTTCTCTTGTTTATTATTGTCTCAGAGCAAAAGCATTAGAAAAACTAGTATAGGTGATACAAAAGGTAAGAAAAACAATTCAATTGCTAGTAAGCTGACAATATCTTTACCACATACTGAACAGTTCTAGTGAGTTGATTGTGTAATTTGGTGAAATTTTTGGTTCACATAGAAAAATAAAATACACCCCTATTTATTGATCCACACCCTGTTTTAATAGCCCTTAAGGATGATACAGTGGATGACTTTTGGACGACTGTCATAAAAAAAAAAATAAATAAATTTAAGTGGTTCTTTTGCAACATGTTGCTCCCCGCTTTGAAGTGCGCACACTGATGTAGTCAGTTATAACTCCAAGTCCAGCAAAGCTATTTAAGTTCTTATTCTATACTCAACTGGTTGGGGAAAGCATATCTTTTTTTTTTTAAATAATTTCTTCTAGGACAACCTTCCCTCAATTACAGAGAAGTTCCAAAATTGCTCAATGAAGTGAGAAGGACTGTAGTTATATTCTGGCTCCTATTTTAAGTTCACTTTTAAGTTCTGAGATCCATTACTTTGTGGAACAATTAATGATTACAAAACAGCCAGATTTTCTTCTCATTTTAACCAATCAATCAATGAAACTTTGCTGGCTTTGATGGAACCTCTGACTCTTGGCAATAACCATCAAGAAGATCACACTTATCAATGCTATAAGAGATCCATAGAACAACACTGACTTACTCCAGATAAGTATCTCACCCAAAGAACTAGGATGTGAACGCTTTATAAGCTTGAGTCACAGTTTGAGATACTGCAAACCCATGACAGTGTAATAAAAGGGGCGGGGGGGGGGGGGGGGGGGTGCCCCC
>VZTL01037241.1:0-63149 GCA_013400535.1 Scopus umbretta | reverse complement strand
GGGGGGGGGGATGTTCCCTCCAAAGAAATGGAATTTCTTTTATCTCCCTGAAAAAATAATTCAGATGGTTGGAAGAAAAGTAAGATAAAAGCAACATATTATTCTTTCACAACATACTCCACCCAAAAAACATTATTCTGGAAAAGATGTATGAATCAACTTTTTTTAGAGCTTGAAATTTTAAGGACAATTACTTATTTAATAAAAAAACTAGAGTTGAAAGAAATATTCTGCATGTTATAAAACTTCTTACGAAACACTTTGCTGGTTTTTGTGCCATCTCTATTACTGAGTTCTGCAGAAATGATAAATCCCTCTTCTCCTTTTCCTTGCCACAGCTGCAAGAGAAGATGAACCTTATCTCCCAGGATTTTTCCATTTATGTGTCTGGGACTCATGATCCACTGGCTTCCCCTGCTCTCAAAATGGGTATTACTGCAGCCTATGCTCAAGCTGCAATTGCATTGCAGAGCCGATTAAGAAAAGTCTGGTGGCAGAATAATCACGTACTGAGTGCTGCAAATTACAGCTGAGAGCATCTATTTGTAAGTCCTGCAGAGAATACATATTTAATCACCTTCAATGATTATGAAAAATCGATTCTGACCATTACATCACAATGTCAGTATTTTGTATTATAAAACTGACAGTCTGTAATGATCTTGAAACCAACTTTCTTTTCCTTCAGGACTTATGTCCCCGCGTTCTGCCACAGTACTTTCTTTTAGCTAGAAACCTTCCACCAGTTATTCCAGTTGTCTAACCAAAGCAATGATTTGAAGCCTGACATAGGACTTGCTCAGTAGATACTTTTTTCTGTGGAGTTTTTATGGTCCAAAAATTTCTTCAGCCATCAGTTATCAAGTACAGTCTCTTTTCTTCTATTGTAAATACACTCCAGTGGTCCTACTCGTGTATCACTCCTAGTGCTATATGGCAGAATTGTCAACTGATTTTTAGTACATCTCTCCTGCACAATCTTTCGCAATGCTTAAAATTTATTCTCCATATTTGGCCAAATTGTGGGTTTTCTTTGCTAGGCCTCACAAAAATTGTTTCTTCTAGTTTAGATGTTATGAGGAACAGATGGTAAATCAGGAGGTAACAAAATAATCTGGTCCATAAATTCAGAGCAAAAACACAAAGCTGGAATTTAACCATCTTTGTGGTAGTTTTTAACTAGCTTTGTTTTAGAAATCCTTTAGGCAATTGTCATTTCAAGTAGCAGATAAATGTAGCACTTCTCTCAGTATTGAAGATACTATAGTATTAAAGCTAAATGTAATCTAGCTTCAAGACAGTTATGCTAGATCCGATCAAAGCTGCCTGGCACTTGCATCTGGTCAACAGCTAAGGTTTCATTGTGCAACTTTGAAAGCAATGAATTAAGCAAAAAACTTTGACAGTTTTTACATTATTATTTTTTTTTCACATTATAGTGAACCTTTGTATCTGACAGAAGCAGAATAATTTAAGAGATAGCTGTCATTTTCATCAGAAGTTCACTATAATGTGTGCCATGGTGTTATCATGGGATATTAATATCATTGTAAATAGCTGTGACCTTTATGCTACATGATAGTGCAACTCAAACATAGGTGCTTGAAAGTCATGCCCTTTGTTTGAACTTCGTAGACAAAGATCTTGCATCTGACAGGCTGTAAAGCACCTGCTCTTATTGGTGTCCTACTGCTACTGCTCTTTGCAACTAGATACCTTCATGCTTCTCTGCTCTCCAGCAGAGTCTGACTTGGTACCAGGTTCCCAGAAGTTATCAGACTTACATGTCTTATGAGCTAAGAATGCCAAGGAAAGCTCATAGGAAACAAATAAATTACAATTTTAATAAAAAGGCTTAAAAAGGACAAATATATGAATAGCCAAGCTAATCAGGTTCTACAAGAAGAAAGATCTCAAATGAATCTTAAAAGATGAGGTTTGCTACCATGTCTGCAATATTTATACACAGTAAATAGATGCGCATGACGTAAGGTTAAAGTGGCAGACTTGGAGGTGATATGTAAGGCTGTATACACGCAGCCTCCATTTGAACTCCAATAGTCTTCTTCCTGATTCACACTGTATAAAGAAACATAAACTAATAAACTCCCACATTAAATGGCAAAGATGATGTAAGATTCTAATTCAGTGGAGAACACTTTACATTAGACTTTTGGGGCCCCTTCAGAATCTAAGCTGTGCCAGTTTAGACACACTAAGTATGTTTAAGAAAGAGGACTTACTGCTTAAAGGAGCCCCTTTGGGAAGTAAACTTACTGGTGCAGTATTGTGTACATCATAATTAATACTGCTTCTATGCTTGATCATCTGGTGCAGAATGTTATACAGACACAGGTACAATGCCGAGTTACCTCTGTAGTACTGCATTGCTGTTTTACATGTTACTACTCCTTTTAGGCTAATTAATTCTTAAGACCGTGCTCAGAAAATTATTATAAACTACCCATTTTTAATGTGAGGCTATAATATCATGTAAAATATCATTGCAGAGCAGGGATGCCCCATTCATCATGAGCAGTTCTTGCTTTCTGTTTCTTTCTCTGCTCACGTTCCCACTCCTTTTCCAAACATTATTTGCAGTCATGCTTGTAGTTCTTGAGAATGAACCTGGAATTCAAACTGTTCAAGAAGAAGTTCTTTTCATTCACCTCTGAGGTGCAGAGCAAAAAGTACTATGGGAACCAGTGGTGCCCAAGCTTTCCAATCTGAGGTAAAATTATCTCATTGTCTCAGAAAGCCAAAAAAAACCCCAACAAACCAAAACAACAACAACAAAAAAAAACCCAAAACAAACAAACAAGCAAAAAACCCACCCAAAAAACCACCCCACCAACCATCCAAACAAGCAAAACCAAACAACAATAAAAAAAAGCAGCAGATATTTAGATATTTTCCTCCATTCTCCTCCTTCTGTGCTGCTTATGAGAGGTAAGGATGCAGACATATCTAGAAGCTCTCTATGAAGGATTTCTACAGCACATCCTTAAAAATCACTGCAGTTGACTCCAGCCTAGTTCTAACACTGGCAGTGACTTGATCAAGTGACAGCCGCTGGGGAGATTGCTCCTCCACCTATTCACTGTCAGCATTCCTCCTTGGCTCCTGTAACCACCTGGTGCAAGCCAATTAAATTAAATCTGGCCTACAGCAGAGTACTAGAAGGTGCTGCATTTATTAACTGAGCAGTGTCCCTTTCCAGAACTTTTGCAAGTCCCTCTGTGAAAATTGACAGGAATAAATCCCTTAAGAGAATGAATCCCCCAAGTTAGCACTCACAAGCTATGCATCCATACAGCAAATCATGGATCTTTATCACAAACACAGTACCTCATGGTCTGAAAACATTGTATCTGCACAGCATTGTGCCAGATCTAGTAAGTTCTGTGTCTCAGCAGGGGTAATTAACTCTTGCACAGCATTATGCTGGCATTTTTAAACTGTTTCTGGAGCTACCTTATGCAGCACCAGCTTGGGAACCTCTGAACTACACATCACTGTAGACATGCCTGTTGTGTGACAGATTTTAAAAGGCATTGGAAACAAGTCAGGGAAGCAGCATGTGTGGATAGGCTTTCCCTTTTGCACTCAGCTAACAAAGTCATTAATTAGGGCTCAAACATCCCTACATAATTTTTTTTCTGTCTAAAGAGCCAAAGAACAGGAAGAAGCCATAACTGTCTATTTCTGAGATCTCTCCTCTCTTCTCTTTGCTGGATTCTTTACTCTCCAGATTTGCCCTGTCTGGTTGTGGGATAGGAGCAAACAATTTCTGCTGAATTCAGCCCGAATCTACAAGGATCCTGTCTCAGGCTACCTTCGGTTGCCACTAGTTATCAAGCAAGCAGGCTGCAGAGCATTCAAAATGATTCTGCAGAGGAAGAAAGCTATTATAAAGGGTACAGACAGGCCATCACAAGCAATCAAGTTACAGCAGCGTAATGAGTTCCTAGGTTAACAGCCAAGCAGCTGTAATTAGCTGCATGTACACTGCTAGCCTACTGCAAGTCAGGAGGTGAGGTATACTTAGAAAATTTACTGTGCATTGGTACCATGCAAGTAATATGCACCCAGCTATGTCTTAGCTGAAAAGCTTTGTCTACTCAAACTGATAACTTAACTGTTGGTAAACACATGTCCATCCAAAGAATCTCATTTCTGTCATAGCTGGTTAGAGATCACCAAGCCAGTCCTGCAGAGCAAGGCCCTACTGTCAGAGTCATACACGTGTTTTCTTATAGCATCCTTAAGGATGATGAGGCAGATAGTATCTAAATATTGCACAAATACTGCATATTTTCTAAATATTATAGCATGGTAAAGTCTTTCTACTTCAGTCACAGTTGCCATTATTCATGAAGTAACTTCCAATATCCAAACACTGCCATTGTTAGTACACATTCTGCTTGAGAGATGCACTGTACAAAAGATGAGGAGTATTCAGAAACACCCAACCAAAAACTCCACCAGGAGTATATCAGGATGTGGCCTTTGTATGAATGTTGTGAAAACAAATAATATCTGTATAGCCCAATAGGTTTATTACTTAGGAAGAGACTATTGTGCAAGGAAAGCCTCAGTGAATCCTTAAAAATGAGGGAAGCTCACTGCTCTCCTGCTCACACCTGACACAGATTGCTCTCCAGACCTGCCATACCCAGGCCTGTGGTTTGGGAGAGACAAGTATAGAACTGTGCCTTACTGA
Organism: Scopus umbretta; assembly: GCA_013400535.1. Lineage (NCBI taxonomy): Eukaryota > Metazoa > Chordata > Aves > Pelecaniformes > Scopidae > Scopus > Scopus umbretta. Next base: position 58,426 of record VZTL01037241.1, on the reverse strand, counting down.
TTTATCCTCAGGGAGGAAAATACAATCTCAGGTAGGTGAGTGTTTGCTGGTTTCTCTGCTGTGACTGAAATAGCTGACACGAAAATGTATAAAAAAAGATGTCTGGCTGAGACTCAGAAATGATTAAGTATATGGCTTTTTCTCCTACAGGTAGACTGTAGTTTAAGAATGAGCAAAAGACAAAACCAACAGGAGTTACTTCATAAGGGCATGCACAATAAAATTTGTCAGGTACCTTTTATGGACAAATTCAATCTGTACACTTTGATCAGCTACAGCTCTTTTCAGTATTTGTATTTCCATGTGGATTAGCAGCTGGCGCTCTTTCAGCAGTTTTAAACAACGCTGAACTGTATAATTGCCGTGGGACAGTTCTCAGTTACACTCTGGTCATTCACAAGGATTTACACTCTGGTACTTACTCGGTTGTTCGTTAAAAACAGATAACTCCCATAGGAGATACTGCATCACATGATGCTCATGCTACTTCTGAAATACAATATACTTAAGGAAGCACATATGTTGAAAGTACTTAGCTGGTCTAACATATAATAATGGCAATAAATAAACTGTGCGCACAACCTTTTAATGATTGGGAAAACTATGTGAAAGTCTTCCCAAGAAAATATTTCCTATTACTTTAACTAAAAAGGATAGAAGGATAATTAATATTCAGAAGGAGGGGAAAAATGTGCTGGAGTTGTCACTTCAGTACTGCCAGTAATTCCCTAATATCCTTTGAAAATAAGTTGAAAATGTATCATGCTGCAATGTGATAAAACAACATATCAAATGCCACAGGCTGAATTGTCCTGATAAGGTCCACAGAGCTAAAACTTTGCACTCTGGTATATATAGTCCATTACAAGATATGCTTTGGGCAATGGTACTAAAGAAGGAAAACTAAAACAGAAATCCAATGACAACAATGCTTTTCCACAGAAGTGTTTTGCTAATGTCTTGAAAGGTATGCTCTAAAGGTCACTTTACTTCTAATTTTACTTCTAATCTTAAAAAGAACCATGAATTTTAAAATTCTGCTTAAGTCAAAGAGAACTAAGCCTCTCAAAACCTTTAAAAACCTGACCTATCAGTTAAATAAGCAAACCAAAACCACACTTCACTACAACAGCACTCCAAGAAAATTTAGGCTACTTATATCTAAGCTAAGTTACAGGTTTCAGTGCAAGTAATGTATTATTTCACCATATTCACACAAACCCACAAATTTAAGTAATTGCAATTGTAACCCATTGTAATATTTATCGGGATGAAAACAGCAAGAAAGGTTTGTGGGAGCACTGTGACTTAATATCGAGCTGCCTCAACTTCCATGCAAGATCCACAGTTTCAAGGAAAACACCAACCCAGATAGTGAACAGTTAAAAAAAAAACACCTCAAACTTTGAGAAATTCCGTGAACACTGAACGGGCACAAGCAAAAAGAGAACATCCCAATTACCTAAATATTGGAAGGGTTATTTTCAGTAAGTGTTGATATTTTTCAGGGCATTTAATTGCTTAGCTGCATAATTTAACTAACCTTATTTCAAACACACAGAAAACGGAGGACAATGAGTCAACAGCCATATCTTGTTCACAGAGCTTTCAGAGCCATCTAGACCATCAAGCAATGTCATATAATTTAATAACAGCAAAGAGGAGTCATTCCTCTAAAATCTGCAAAGGAAAACTGGATGTTGGTCCTTGCCAGACAATACATGGGTTTAGAATTAAACATAACTGCTTCTCAAACGGATGTTTGAGTTTATAAAGCTTATAAAAATTATTTCTAACTACTTTTCAGATATGAGTCTAATCGGATTGCATTTTCTCTTTAGAAAATAACTAGGGAATGGGTTGCTTCCAACAACGTAACAGAAAAATAACAGCTATTTTTAAAAAGTCACACTAAGCTTATACTTGAACTCATTTTACTGAATATGAATCAAATGCATGTGTAATACAGTTATTTAATCTCTTACCTCACACATGTGCATGCATTTGCTTTTCTCCATGTATTAAGGGGTTTTGTTCCTCGGGTGGGGAATTGTTTTTTTTAGAACAAGTGCTGTAACACAAATTCAGCTGAAACATTTTGTGTGCAAAGGAAGTTTCGGAACAAGATTTCACAGATTTGGTCAATCATATGTATTTCCTCATTCATATGACCAAATAACACACAAATTACACTGTATGAAAAATAATATTTCTATTAATCTTTCTGTATCTCTGTATTGTAACTGTGAACTTCAACATGTCATACTGGGTTGTCAGGATTTAACAGATGTGTTGTTCATCAGCCTTAAGGAAAGCACATATCTGCTCATGTTTCATCATTAACACATCTTAATTTTCTTTACTGCTTTGATACGAAAGTATGGAGAAGAACACTCTATCAACAGATTCCTAATTTTCCTATCCCTGCTGCAGGACAGAAAAAGAAGACAAACACACAAGAAATATCAGTATAGGTATTTTGTTTCTAAGAAAAAATTATATTAAATACTATATTTTAGTACAGGAAAGAAAAATCAGAGTTTCTTGCTATATTTCAGCTACTTTACAGTATCCTATAGGCTGAGAGGTACACTGCCTAACTTTTATCAGGGATAGAAGTGCTCCAATACAGGCACATACATGCATTATATAAGTTTTCACATCTAAATGTAAATGAATGCAAACATCACAAAAATGTAATTTCAAATTTGCTGTGTATTTTTTATATTTTTCACTTAGAAACAAATAAAAATAAAACCATTTTTCCTATAATTTATAAATCAGCATCTCAACAAATAAACATATGAAGAGAAACAGAGCTATGATTAAAAAAGGGAAAATATTTAACGTCTGCAGGTTGTCAGGGTAAACCTGGTTTTCTCACAGTTGACCTGATTTAACAGGAGGCTGGAGTAGATGACCTTCTGAGTCCTCAGTCCAACCTGAGCTACTGATTCAATTTTGATTCTTTTATTATTACCAAATAGAAATGACAACCTTTGTGCTCTTTTTTAGAAGCTGGCACAAACTTCATGACTATTGATAATGTAACTATACCGCTTGCCTATGTGCTTTAATTTAAAATGCTTAAAGTCTAGTTGCAGGCACTCTCACTGAAATAAGCAGTATTACAGGCTTCATTTTCCTTAGGGTTTGGATTTCCTTTACTATTAGTTTTCACCTGCAGCAGCCCCTTCTGAATGTGATCAGCTAAAGAGTAGGAAAAAAAAATAACACAACATTTTAATAGTCTCAGCACAACATTCTCTATATGAAGCAGATGTTGACAATTCAGACGAGCAGATTCTGCAGCTGACAAAAGCTTGTTTCCTGAACAAACTTACTAACGAGCGTGCCAGGCTCCGAGGGTTAAGCCACACTATAAAACAGTTCTTGTTTTCTGGAAAGTCTCCAAACGACATTCATCTTGTCCCTTCTTGCCCCCACTTGCTAGCTCCATCACAAAATGTGCAGAACGGCCATCGACGAAGACACTCACAAAAATATTTGCTCATTACTATTGCTTTTCCAACCTGCACTGGACAAGTAAGTGTCTTTAGTGGAGTTTACTTCTTGTAAGCTCTCTGCTGATGCTGAAATGTTTTTTGGTTTTGGGGTTTTTTTCCCTTTTTTCCTTCAGAAGTTTTGAGTCATGCTTTGTAACTGAAAATTATGGGTTATATTTTCAGACAAGCTAAGGCCAAGCCTTCTTGGTCAGAGTGTAATTGGTGCTCACAAAATCCGTCAAGGAGGCAAGCCTGCTTGATGATACCAATATTCTAGCAGAGCCACAGCAGAGCTACACTTAATGCAGTTTCTACCTGTCTGCTGAGGGCAAAAAAGGGCAGATTTGGTCCAATGCTACAGTAAAATTAAGAGAGGGCTGCCACAGGCAATGACAGTATACTGTTGTAAATACTATGTACTGCAGTCTCATTTAAAATGCTGATAAGACTTGTAAACAGTAGGTTTTAGTATTAAAGTGATAAATAATATTCCAATGTCTTCAAGATTCATGCAATACTAATCAAAGCACTAAGACCCTACTGTTTGTAAACCTTTTCATCTTTCCCAGAACTACAATGCTTTCTGTTTGCTGCCATCCCTCTTCAGATCATACCTCAACTTAAAAGATAATTTTTCCTTTCTTGTCTATAACTTGCCACATACATTTATGTCATGACTTAACTAACAATGGAATGAAATTCCCCAGTTACTAAAAATGTCAACAAACTCGACTGTGCTTTTCTTTAAGATTTGAAAAGTCAAAGCAAATCTAAAATTAAAATACAGTTTGACAGGTATTTCAATGTTTTCTTAAACTGCCATAGTGCATTAAGGTAAAGTAAAGGTGCATTGTCCCATGTATCTTTTAGATCCTATGCAATATTTTGAAATAACAAGTATACAACATCCAGCCAAAGACAGTTAAGTGAACAGGTCAAACAATAATAAAGTAAATTAAGAAATCATCACTTCCAACTAAGCTTCCATACTGATTAAAGCTAAACTCAGAAATGCATGAAACAACAGCATTATATTCAAAACATTAGACATACTCTCCATATTATTTCAACATCAATAAAACAGGCCACATTACGAGATCTCAGCACTATAACAAATACAGTAACGACTTGCTTTGTCCCTCTTCCTGATGACCAGTCATTCCAGCTTCTCTCTAACTGGAAGTAGAAGATATCAGAAATTTTGCAAAACAGAGAAAACAGTGTTCTTTCAGCCTAAACCCACAGCACATTCTGTCTTTCACAGCAGCAGAACCATCCAGATTGGTCCTCAATCCAACTTCAGTAGCATCAGGACCATCCAGAACAGATTGTTCAGGGCTTTGTCCAGTCAGGTCTTGGAAACTTCCAAGGATGGTGACAGCACAGTCTACGGACAAATCTAACCCAGTGCTTAACTGTCCTTGTGGAGAAGGCAACAGTTCTTGCTGTTCCTGGATCAGTCTTTGCCACTTAGGCTATCTGTTCTTGTGGCAACATAACAAGACCAACAGGAGACATGAAACATGGAGGTTATGTTTACTGAGACCCACCTAGAGAGAGCCCTAGCATTGACATTCAAAAGGCAGACGGTGTTTGTAGGTATTGTGCCTACTTGTGATGACAAGCGAAAGGTGTAACTTAAGGTCTCAAAAGCATCCTGGCTTAAAAACTTTTCCACATTGGGCATTTCAGTGTAGATGTAGTCAAAAAGCACAAAAGAACATAACCACCTGTCTGATCACAGAGATCACTCACTGAGTTCTGATGCTACACTTATTTTGAGTTTGTTTGGTTGGGTTTTTTTTAATTTTTTATTTTCACTTACGAAGAAGAGATTCATTATAGCTGAAAGGAAACTTATGAAATTCAGCAAAGACAACTGCAACCTCATGGCCCTGGACCACCTTGTCTGACACTACTTTGAGCCGGAGGTTGGACTCTGTAACCTCCCTAGGTCCCTTCAAACCTGTAATATTCAGTAATTCTATGACTTTGTTGGTTGCAGAACTAAAAATTTCTTCAGTTAGCCTCTTCTAAATAAATCTAATAAAAGAGAAATTCTGATTTCCTTTGCCAGGTTTCAAAAGAAAACAAATTTTAGCACCAAGCTTTCAGGGAGAGTGGGAGGACAACACAAGAACATTTTTTACCCTTTTTACTGCAGTTTGTCAAGTTAAAGCCAGAAATTTTAAAAAATTCACTCTAAGAGGAAATATATCAATTTAAAGAAGGAAAACATACCTTCCTACTAGAGGTAACAATACCTGTAACACGGCTTCTATCAGAAGTTATATTAGTTTAGCATACTTTAAGTGTGTAGCTAGTGTCTACACCAAAGTGTATGTACGGTTTTATTGTAAATATCATTTATCCTACCTTAAATATTTTTGCAAACTGGGATAATTAATTCCCGGTTTACCATATCACTAGTAGCTTATCAGATTAACAGAACTCACGTTACTTAGTTAAAATGCATTTTACAGATTTGCATATTTATTAGTTTTTCTATATTTAGGTATAAATTCTTTAATCTTTTAACCTTTTCAGCCATAATTTCTGAATAATAATGAAATGTAACTGCAGTATAAGGACAGAAAGCTTGGTGGGGTCTTTTTACTGTTGCTCTTCCAGAAGTCTTAAATTCTAAGGCAGCAATGGAAAGAAGAAAGATTACTGCATAAAAAGCCTCCAAATTCCAATCAAGCAGCATGAATTCCATCCAGTTACATGTCTGTGTCAAGGAAAGAACTCCTTCCCACTGTAGCCTCATGACCTGCCCTGCTACCTTCTGTTGTGGTTTAACCACGATCGGCAACCAAGCACCACACAGCCGCTCGCTCACCCTCCCCCTGCCCCGGCGGGATGGGGGAGAGAACCGAAAAAACTAAAACCCGTGGGTTGAGATAAAGGCAGTTTAATAGGACAACGGAGAAAGAGGAAAAAATAATGATAATAATGATAAAAGAATATACAAAACAAGTGATGCACTAAGCAATTACTCACCACCCACTGACTGATGCCCAGCCAGGCCCCGAGCAGCGATCGCTGCCCCCCCAGCCAACTCCCCCAGTTTCTATACTGAGCATGACGCCATATGGTATGGAATAGCCCTTTGGCCAGGTTGGGTCAGCTGTCCTGCCTGTGCCCCCTCCCAGCTTCTTGTGCCCCTGGCAGAGCATGGGAAGCTGAAAAGTCCTTGACTAGTGTAAGCACTGCTCAGCAACAACTAAACCATCAGCGTGTTACCGTACATATGTTCTCATACTAAGTTCAAAACACAGCACTATAGCAGCTACTAGGAAGAAAATTAACTAAGCTGAAACCAGGACACCTTCCCTCTTTCAAGCTCAGGAAATTAATGCAGACATACATCCCATCTTCACCTCTCTTTCTTCATGTCTGAAATAACCATTCAGAAATGGCAGCATAATTTTTTGCTAGAAATAACAGAGTAATATTCATACATCAGATAACTTGAAGATCTGAGGTCTGATAGAAGACTAAAAGAAGCAGAAAGCTGCTTTGCTTGCCTTTATAATACTTAATAAGAAACATGAGAACAATCTGCAAGTACATCCAGAGTACAAACAAAAGAGGAGTCATTTACTGAGATGAACATGGGGAACATGTATAAATAAGAGGTAAAAAGAGAGTATTTATAATAAATATATGGGAAAACTTCTAGACAGCAAGTTGTATCAGCCCACAGAACACTTCTGCCTGCTAATTTCCCCATTGCTTGTAACATAGTTGTCTTTAAAAATTCTTTTTTTCTTTCTTTTTGAGCTAAAGAGGAGAAAATTCCTTATCATGAAGAGACCAGCATGGGCAGGAGGTGGCCTGAATGATACAAGTCATCTTCTTTTAAGTCTAACCTCTCATGGTATGAGTCATGTTACACCCAAGCCACAGGGTAACATACATAACATGAACAGATACACAAATGTGACTTTCCCATCTAGTAATAACAGTTAAATCAATTGGTACTGACAATAGGAAAATACGACTGAGTAACATATTTAAAATCAAGTACAGTATCCTCTTATGTTGCTGGCTTCAGTAGCAAAGAAGTGAAATCATTTTTCACTTGCATTCCAGCTTGTAACTCTACAACTCTGCAAATACTAGGAAAGTGATAAGGAATTCTTCTTCATCAGCTAGATTTGTACCACAGCCATGTGGCCAAATGGGTAACATCTCAATCCTTGATAAATACGAAACTGAAGTACTTAGTAGGAAAACTGAATTTAACTCTTCTGCGTAAAAATCTTCTGTGTAAAAATCTGTTTTGGAAGTTTTCCTGTAATGTGAACCATAAATAGTAACTGTAAAATATACAGAAGTAGAAAGCATGTGTCAAAAGCACTTTGTGACCCTGTTCTACCAAAAATATCCTTACTTCCTGTGCTCAGTTTAATCCATCACAATCTACAACCATCTTAGCTGTATAATCCAATACTTATCCTACACATTTGTGAGTTTATGTACGGAGAACATTAGGGAGAAAGGATTTATTAACAGCCTCTCAACGACATTTGCAGAGATTATGGTTCTTCAGACCCCCAGTAGGGCTAACCTTACATTTTTCTCTTATTTCCTCAGTTTAAAAGTTCAATTACAAAATTTCTAACATTAGGAAAATATTGCATTTTTAAAAACACAGTATGTCCTCCTTAACAGCCAGGATCTGCTCGATTTCAGCTTCCCTGTAACCAGCATCTCTGCCTCCTGCTACTTCACAGTGAGTAAGTAAACAAAGAAATGTTTCAAGTGTCTAATGGGGCACCTGCTAACTAAATTAAATATGATAAAGGAGAGGGATCTTAGACCAGTTGTGTATATAATCATAATTAAAACATACTACGAAGCAGGAGTTTCGAACAGGAGAGCCTCCGTGGCTTCCTCACCTGCAGAGACAACCAGGCCCGAGGAAGACTTACCCCAGGCACTTAACACACCACTAACACTACCCCCCAGGAGTTTCTTAGAAAACATACGGGTGTTTATACTCCCAACAGTGTTTTATACAATTGCACAGAAGCAGTATGAAGCATCAGCATTCAGTGCAGAGAGTTCAAACCTGCAGTTTTGGACCTATTTATTTTTATTTCTGAAAACACAGGCATGGAATTCCACACCGTGGAGGGACAGGAGAGGATGTAATCTTTAGGATTTACTGGAGCCCATGGTTATGAAAGAGTACAAGCCTTTCACACTGAATTTTTATTTGCAGCATAAACTTTCCTGATATACAGTGAAAAAATGCAGATTTGGTCAAAGATCTTGATATAGACTAGGCAATAAATTTCCTAACACTTAGGAAATCCCACCACCGTGCCATTGAAAAGATAAAATTTGAGAGGTAAATCTTTCATCAGCGTCCTGAATTGCTGGACAAGAAAATGTGAAACAACCTTAGAGAATCTGCTACAGAAAGGTATGAATGTTCAATAGCTCCAGATTACCACAGTTACACGAGCATGTTACAGCATTCATAAATATTGTGGTCCCCTTAAGCACAAACTATTTACAATTATCTGAATAACTTGTATCCTAACTAAATAATCAAGACTAAACCCACACCTGTAAATTGCTACTTGCCATGAGTTTATATAGAAGCTGGACGCTGCATCCATGAAATACCTCCCTCTATACACATTGGGTACATAAATTACTACATCTCTACCACATGGAGTTTAATTGAAAATATTCTGCAATTTTCTCAAATCTTCCACTACAAGCTAAACTTCACGCACCTGAATGGCAAAAAAAGAAAACATTGATTGGAGATTTTGTAGAACTTCACACAGGCTCTTTTTCCTTCCTTCCATTTTAGCAGTAAAACATTTCCCGAGTTGATCTGACCATTAACCCCATTTGGGCTTCAGAGTTTGTTAGAAGTAACTGGTACAGCTCATCCACCTCAGCAGGCTGCAAGCACCAGTAAGTGTAGCTACCTTGATGTAGATTCAGCTGACTCACGTTCAAAGATACCATGAGATATATACCATGGCAGCCCAAATCTGCCTTGATTTTTACCTTTTCTTCTTCCTTCCTATGGAGGTGTTCATTTTGTAGGTTCCACTCTTCCACGTCTTTGAGATGTTTATTTAGGTCGCAAGTTAACTGTGCTGTACAATGCACCCCAGCAGCACTACGACTATGCACTATGTGTGCCTGCACGTGTGTATGAGTATAGGGAGTGGGTCAGGGAGGAAGAGTGCATAAGAGACTCAGTTAACCTTCATAACAGAGAATCAGCTTTAAATTCTCTTCCAGATTGTGGCAGGGTCTTAGAGACAAAAAACTGAAGCTTGCACAGATTTAAACTGTAAGCTAAAACTTTATGCATAATTTTCACACATACTGGTGGGCAGTACGTTCAAACCAAGAGAGACATATTCAACAATCCCAGAACACAAAGCAAACTTATTTATGTACCTATTCTAAGATTATTTCAGGGTTAGCTTATTCATCAGGTTATGGCTTTTCTGAGGACTCTGCAACCCTTTATTCCTTTTTATTTGTCTGATCTCACAGTTGACTCAGCTTGCAGCAGGATGTTGGGAACTAGAGATCTCTTCAAGCCTGAATCTTTTTTTAATCCTATGAATCCAAAAGAAACGGCATCTTTATCACCTGTTGATCACCCACCTCTCCTACAAATTCTGAAAACTCAGTGTGCACAAGTGAAAGGTTAATCATCTCAACTTAAAAGATAACAAAAACTCCTCTCTACCAGTGACATGTCTCCACTTTGGAGTCTACAAAACTGAACGCAAATTTGAAACTCTATTTCTGTTTTCAAATCAGCATCACTACTTAAGTCTTAGAACACCATGATAAAGCAATATGATTATTTCTTTTATCTACTTATGGTAACTGCCATAAGCTGGTGTCATGCTGAAAAGCTTGTTATCTATCACTGTTCTGCCTGTATCACATCTATCATAGTTTGGCCCTGATCTACATCATTCAGAACAAGTAACACATTCCAGCTAATAGTTCCAGCTGACAATGCCATGTGTAACTAACTACATTTAATTTAAATACCCATCACACCAGCACTGGGTGTGCCACCTGCAGAGAGGTTTAGAGTAATAATCTTTCCTGTCATGTGCAGAGCAATTAGTTATTCCACCATCACTATTGTTGTCATGCTGAAGCTCAAACTGCAACCTGTTATGGTTCTGCCATGAGGCACCTCTTTGAAAAAGCCTCAGGACCACACCAGGGAAAACAGAGTTTCACAGTCTACTGAGAGTCTACTAATCACTCCCACTCTGAGCCTTTCCCTGGAGTCTTGCTGCACAAATTAGGACTGCCATAGTACTGCTGCCTTTCAGCCTCGGCTGGCAGAGTAGAGAGGATTTCCCCTTCAGCTTGCATGAAATTGCTCTTATTTCAAGTTAGAAATAGCATTTCGGTTAAGGAAAGCTCATAAAGATTTTTGTGGCATGGACTACCCTTACCTCCTGGACAATGCCTCACAGCCATTTTACACCGTCTGGATTCTGCAATGGTTGGGCACGGTATTGTGTCTTTCGCTGGCTTCTTCACAATTTGTCTTGTTCTCGTTTCCAGGCCCCACTTAAATCCACATGTTTTGTTATTTCTGCTGCAAGTTCCCCACTCACTCCACTGACCCACTTCACAGCCTTCTGATAAAGCAAAAGAAAACACAAGTGAGCAATTCTTCTAGCTTTTTTTCTTTATTTTTTTTTTTAAATTAGAACACACTATTAGAAAGCACCACTTGAAATTTTTACTGTTAATGGACAAAAACAGAAACAAAATTAAAATCTCTTATAGAACCTGAAAGAATCTTTTTAGCCAGCATCAACATGAGCATAAAACCATCAGACTATCAATCTGTACGTATAGATATCATTTCAGTCCCAAATATTCAAAACCCCTCCTAAAATCATGAGATTGATTTAATTTTTTCTCTTTTTAAAAATAAATCCTATTTGGTTGTCATCTGGATTTGCAAAGCTCAAGAGTTCACATTTCCAGGTCTTCTCCATCATGAAATGAAAAGAATACTCTTGAAAGAAAAAGTCTGTTCTGACACAGTTCCCAGGCTCCAAGATAAAACACCAAATTGTGAGACTCGAGAAACATTGTGAGAACTGCCAATGCTGGCTCAGACTTATAAAGTAAACTTCTACTAAAAACACTTATTTGGTGGTTTATATTTGTAACTTGTTAATGGAAAAGAGGGGAGCTGCAGAGAAACTAAAAGTGAATTTGAAGCCCAGATGCTACAGGAATTCGATCTGCCCTGCTCCTGGTTCCTGGCCTTGGTAAAAGGCAAAATGAGCAGGTAGTTTTATGGGGGCAAGAGTCCAATGCGTCCATCATTGACTTCAAGTTCTAATGCAAAAACTGGTCTTCCTGAAATCTTACAAATTCTGAGCTATAAATCCTCAAACAAGGTGATTTACAGTTAAGAGCACAGAACTTTCTGATGCAGAACAAAGTGACATTCCAAATAATGCAATATTTCAAAGTTTGGAAGAAACTATTATTATTATTACTATTATTATTATTACTACTACTATTTTTTATTATTATTAGGGGTAAAGAGATCCAGACACAATCCCTTAGTGTATCTTTCTTGATAGAAAATACTAAGCATCAGCTTAAAAAGTGTCATAAGTATTTGAACCTGTCCACCTGGCAAAAGAGCTGTTTCAGCAGCACTGTTGTGCCAGAAGACTCACCCACACATTCCATGAGCTCTTCCAAGGCTGCAAATCCAGGAGGGCATCCTCGGAAGCAGCGGCCTCTGTGCGAGTAGAAGCCAGTTTTGCATTTGGTGCAAAAGTCTCTGCTAAAGCAGGAGTCGCAGTTTTCTATTCTGCATCCTGAATCAAAAGGATCATAAGGAACGAGACAGCTACGTTAAGGTAAGACTAAAAATAAAGGACTTATAAAGCAATAAAATAGCAAAAGAAGTGCTGTAATGAGCAACAGTCATCCTGAAATCTGTCTGCTCTATAAGAGAAATTGCAGTTAGCTGTAATTAGTTACCGTATTTTCCTCTATATCCTTTTAATACTTTTTTTTTAATCAAAACTATAGATAAAACCTCTAGTTAAGTGATATTTGAGTAAATTACATCTTTCTGGAGGAAAAACGTTCAATGTAAATTATTTTTGTGTTTAATTTTGAAGAAACTAAGATGCAACAAATTATTTTGGGAAGTATGCATGTATTAGATGTACTGTCTTCAGTTTATTATTTGTCATTGCAAGCAGGATACATTTTTTCTTCCCACAATTTGACCCTATAAATAGCTGAATGAATGCTTTCATGAATTATGTCTGATGTCCATATCTACACGTATGTGTGTGCTACCATGCAAAAAGACTCACTTTTTCTAGATATAACTCCTCTCTATTATTAATGCAGCTAATCCATAAAAAACAGCCATTACTAAATGACTAAAAGACAAAGCTATAATCACTAGTAAAAAAAACCAAAACTATTGCCTTTTGAAATATTGGATTTCTCTGAAAATTTAAGAGAAATATGTCTGCAATAGATTACAGACTCAGAAGCAGACTACTCAGAAACATCCTATTCCATACTAAAACATGACAACTTGGAAATGAACTAGATATCAACAATCATATGCACACCTGAAAAGCAGAAATATTTACATGGAGGCTTATGAAAGACAGTCATACATACCTACAAAAAAATGCCAAGGAATGTTCCAAAAGATTAAAGATTCTGAATGTTCCAAACATTAAAAAGTAAAAGCCATTATATTTGGAACAGTAATGAACACTTTAAAATTAATTTTAAAAATCTAATCCTTCAGCTAACATTCATAGTTTATATAAACTACGTTAACTGTATCCTGTCTTCAGCTATCGGAAGTCACAGCAGGAAGCAAGTTATTCATGTCATGCAACAATATACTAATCTTTTTGGTCACTTATTCATTTATTATTCATTATTTTCCAAAGAAAAAAGAAATCACAAACCATAAAGACTTCTGAAATAGCTATTGGTAAATATCCCCTAACAATACTTCAAATTTAGCCAATCTTTAGAAAACAGATTTTAATACTTATTCTAGAACTTCAGCAGGCCAAAATAGGGCAAACCATAACAATGACACTGGGTGGGAAATTATTCTTTGTTAGCAATTAGGGAAATATGAGGCTTTTTTTAGATCAGATTTCTTTGGCATTGGACAATAAATTAGGCACACTGAGTGAAAAGAAAAAAAAAATTTCAAATGCTGGTACACCTTTCTTTGGTTAGAAGGAACACAAACATCAGTTTGAAGTCTTCCACTGCCAAAGGAAAGCTCTGCAGGCTCTGTTTAGACACAACCCCACATAATCTGCATGCTACCAACTCCAGTGCCCAGCATCTCTCAAAGGAGCTTTTAGACTTGTGTTCATATAAACAGCACAAGTTGGTCTTCTTATCCACAATTTAGTTTATAGGAAACTCCCAAGAATGATAATTTCTTTTTTATAAGGTTTGAACCAATGTCTAAAGAACAGGAGACCAACACTCATACAATGACCCTGCAAAATCACTTCCCGAGATTAATGTGTCTGCACGACAAAATGATAAGGTGAGCTGCTCTGGAGATGTACTGCAATAGTTAATTGCAAATCTGGTTTGTTACACTCAAGATGTACTGCAAGTATTTTATTAACTGCAATGCTTGAATCAAACATCCAGTGTGTTTAAATATTCAGAAAAAAACGTTTTTTTCTTGCCCACCCACACAAGGCAGTTTGAAAAGATATCAAGGTTTTTCCAAGTCATTTAGTCCAATGATGAGGTGCAGAGCAGAACATTAAAAGAAAAATTAGCATCATGTGATCCTCCCTCACATCCAAGTGATGCAAGTATATTTTTGAAATAACGTTTTAACTATTGCTTTCAAACATGTTGCGGAGTAACATGTTTAAAGTGTACTCCATTTGATTTTTTTTGGGGGGTAGAAGAGGGATTAAAAGAAAAACTTTTGGTACAAGTTGCCTTTTGATACCATATAAACATGCTTAGCAGGTGAAAGCCTGCCTCATCTTACGCTGGGGTACCCTCCATAAAACTATTGATATTTAACAGTACATATCTGACTACCTCATACTTAAACATTAAACAAATGAATCAATCTTCTTTCAGTTTCTTGATCATACTTCAAAATTCCCATCCTATTTATATCTTTTGCTTTGCCTTAAATGACAGTTTTCTTTTGTATCATAGTAGAGTCCTACCATGATAACTGTATTTTAGAAGCATTAGTAGGAGCTCCTGGGTTAAGACTGAACTACTGAGGCAGTTTATTTCCAGTTTTTTCCTATGAAGATAAATTAGTCCAAACATGAAATGCCTATTATTTAATCCATACCAGATGCCATTTAGGGCAAAATATTGAAAAATTATTAGGAATACTTTAAGAATTCTGAAATTAAAACATTATTTCACCAGAGTGATACTCAGTACAATGCCTGGGGTTACTGGGTGCTAATCATAACGATAATTTAACTGAGCCTCCAAAAGTTAGAAAAGCTAACTTTCTAGAAGTCTATTTCCAACTACAAACTGTCATAGGAGTGATTATAAAATAAAGATATTTTTAAAGAGTTTACCATTTTTGGTGCCTAGCTTCATTTTATTATATTGTTTAAACGCTTTTAGGGTAAATTTTCTTTTTTTTTTTTTTTAAATGAGTGCTATTAATACATTATTTTAACTGTGACTGAAGTTAGTAAATTAGAATAAGTGAATTCTTTAAATCACCTTGCTTTTACAGCTAAATACACCAACATGGAGAGAGAACACTTTTACTTGGACACCTAAAGAATGTTGATACTCTGTTATGAATATTGAGATACATTGTTTTGGAACTAAATATAACTGTGTCAAATTTTGTATTTCTTGCTGTTAATCAGCATCATTATCTTGGTATACTTTGTTAAGTATAAGTTTTAATGGAAGTATATTGCAGAATTTGAAAGTTTTTTGCATTGTATTATTTAGACAATAAATTGGATGATAAATGAATAATCTAGTATGAAACCTACATAAGAGATGTTTGACATAATATACAATAATAAGAAAGCCAGTTTTAGCCTTTACACAAGATATAATTGTCCTGGTTTCAGCTTAATTCAGAGTTCATTTTCTTCCTAGTAGCTGGCATAGTGCTGTGGTTTGAACTTAGTATGAGAACAATGCTGATAACACCCTGATGGTTTAGTTGTTGCTCAGTAGTGCTTACACCAGTCAAGGACTTTTCAGCTTCCCATGCTCTGCCAGGGGCACAAGAAGCTGGGAGGGGGCACAGGCAGGACAGCTGACCCAACCTGGCCACAGGGCTATTCCATACCATACGGCGTCACGCTCAGTATACAAACTGGGGGCGTTGGCCGGGGGACAGCGATCACTGCTCGGGGCCTGGCTGGGCATCGGTCAGTGGGTGGTGAGAAATTGCGTAGTGCATCACTTGATTTGTATATTCTTTTATCAATATTATTATTATTATTATCATTATCATTCTTTTCTCTTTCTCTGCTGTCCTATTAAACTGCCTTTATCTCAACCCACGGGTTTTAGGGTTTTTTTCCTGGTTCTCTCCCCCATCCCACTGGGGCTGGGGAGGGTGAGTGAGCAGCTGTGTGGTGCTTAGTTGCCAATCGGGGTTAAACCACAACAATAATAAAAAACAAGGAAATATTTTTTAATGACATGAACTGCTTTCTCCTGGTTGCCACAGTTTTCAACCCTTTGACCTTTCTAATATCAGCATCTTACGCCTAACTCTGGAGGAAGAAAGCAAAATCTTTCCTTTTTTTCAAAATCCTTCTAAGTCCTTTTAGATTCCCTTTAAATTAATTAATTATCTTACTGATATAATAAACTGGAACAAGAGAGATTTTTTTTTTTTTTAAATCTGGAGAAGGTTCTTGTGAAAAGCAATTGTATTCATTCAATTTACTAGCTATAGATCAAATTGCTTTTCTCACCAGTTCAGTGGTTTCATTTTCTGTATAATTTCAGTAGCTAAACCATACTGATAGTGTATTCTTTTTATTCCACTTAAAAGATTACCTTGAGGTTTACAACACAAAAAAATCCCAAAGGAAACAAGACCAAAACACTTGAGCATAGCTAAGATTTTAGGCCCAAGGAGCTCTTTATAGGAAAGAAATAGATACTGCATAACCCACAGTATACTTCAGAAATGCTTTAATTTCTTTTCTCTAAAAATAAACAGAAAACGGTGCCCACTAGAGGTTTCCAGATAGACAAAGGTAACTGCCTGGGAGATTTTATAAGCAGTAAGGAGAGAGAGACTAGAAGTGGAAGCTTTGGAGGCACGTGGAAAGATAAGATTGGTGTTGAGGGAAGAAAGTGTTGATAAATTCAGCCACACAGAAGAACCCCAAAGAGCAATCACATACCTTTGGCAGACCTACCATACCTGCAGGGCACCAATGACAAGTTTGGAAATCTAATCTTCAGAACCTGAGAGTGAAGAAGTAGAGGGTACTTCATTGCTGCTGTTCCCATTTAGCTAGCAACAAGAGGTCTGTAGGTTAGGGGCAGACACTTTTGAGCCCCTACCTCTTCCTTCCCTTGTATTCAATTTGCAGTGTCTCATCAAGGGTCTATTTCCTACCAGACCTCAGATGCCTTCTATTCCTGCTCAGCATCATGTCTCTTTATATCCCACTGGTTCTACTACCCTCTACATAGCCAGGACCTCTCAGACTCATCATAACACTCTTACTGCAGCTCTTCTAGCACAACCTCGTATTTTCTTTCCAATGTTTCTATCTTGGGAAAGTCAGAAAGTCAAATATTTACTTCCACCCTTCCACATGAAACGTATAAAACAACCTTGAAAGCCACCCCCATATGAAGACCACACATCTTCCTCTAGTACTACCCTCACATAACTGGACTTCAAAAAGCACTCAGGGAGGCCCAGAGAAATCTGCTGCTATGTCTGATTAGCACAGCCTATTTCTAAACAGATGACATTTTTTAAAGTGTTACACCATACTTCCCACAAGAGTTGTATGTAAATGCTAAAAGAACAACATTCTGACCTCACTGAAATCCATGGCAAAGGTCTCAATTGCTTTAGCAAGGGCAATTTTAAACTAATAACTTTCTTATCCGATCAGATAGACCAGAACCCACTGCAATGACTTTAATGGGCAAAATTAATATTAAAAACCCTAAAGAGATATAATCTTTTTTGATAGATTCGTATTTATAAAGTGAAAAGTGAGAAATGAAGAAGAGCAGTACTCCAAAAGTTAGAAAAGCTAACTTTCTAGAAGTCTATTTTCAACCACAAGCTGTCACAGGAGTGATTATAAATTCACAGCTCCATGACTTCACCCCCCAAAGGAAAGGGTGGAAGAGAAGTCACTACTTTGTCTGCTCAAGCTAAGCTGGGCTGAAATTAGACAGAAGTGCTTTGCTCAACTATCTTCAGTGTTCAGACAAAACAAAGCGAAACAAAAACTTACCCCTTCGCTAGAGCTCTGAAGTGTTGATTTATAGGACGATATATATAACTTCTCCAACGGAAAGTCTATTAATACTGTGCAATCTCTTAATTTAGGCTGACAGGAGAGTAAGAACTTGAATGACTGACATTTCAGTAGAGCACAAGGGTAGATTATAGTATGTAAAAGTGCCTCCATGCTTGAGAGCCGTTACAGAATATGCTCAAGAAAAACATAACTTCATGAGCTAATACTGTGCCACCCCTCAGTCAATGGCCAGGAAACCTACCAAACTGAAGGACCAAATGTATTGGTTCTACAGAGGAGAAAGAAAAAGGATCATAATCTCTCTCTTTAAAAAGGCCATTGTCAGAAAAGAATCAGAAGACAGAAATTTAAAGTATCTTTGACTTTGCTTACTGAAACAGAGTGGGAAAAGATAAGTTATGTACAGTACTTAGGAGCCAAAGTCCTGATTTCCTTAATTTTCAGTGAGGCCTAGCACCCCATGGCACTTCAGAAATAATTTTCTTCTGAAGCGTTTTTTGCACATACACCCGATTTTTAAAAAAAGTAATAGCTATGAGCCATGTTTCGTTCAAAGTTAGGGGAACGAATCTGATCTGTAAGAACTGCATTTAGATAGCCAGCAACAAATCATTTGTATTTAGGCTTTACAATCTCATTTGACCCAAATGTTCCTCTGCCATTTACTTGAATATCATAAAAAAATCAAATCTGATTGACGTGGATGAAACTTACAGTATTTATAGAAAATGACATAAATGGTGCATTAAAGAACGCTGGAAGGAGAAAGCCCGGATTACAAATCTTACCCAAATTAGAGATACATTTTAAGCAGATGAACCACAGTGATATTAAAAGATTTTCATGACCTGCTTTGGCTTCCTGACAGTCATGATAAGCCACTCCTACTCATTCTTCTTCTAAAATAAGCATTAAAGAATTGACAGACTTACATTTTAGAGAAGGAATCAAAAGCCCAGGAGTTCAAAACAAATTCAGATATTGAATTATATTTTGACTCAGGTGCATATGCCTGTTGTCATAAAAAAAAGAATTTGTGCTCCTGGAAACAGCTTATTTCTGTGATATAGTTACAAAAAAAATACCAAAACAAATACTATCTTTCCATAGTAAATTTATCACCAGCTTATAAAGTGATGCAGAATAAGCTGAATTGTAGGGAAATGTAATGCCTCTGAAGCTCAAAATAAAGCATAAAATGCTCCATATTGAGATGTATGTGCTTCATATTTTAACATACATTAACAAGAAGGTTTACTGTATTAGTTTCTCATACTATGTGCAATGTGATGAATTTTAAGGTCAAAAGATGTCTATCTCAACTGTAAAAAGTAGTTACTCATTTGTAAAGTATTTTTACTGATATGCATAATCTTGAAAATTTTACATGAACCTGATTTTGCCTTTGTGAAAGATCCATATTCTGTAGCGTTTCCATTGTCACATTGTCCCTTCTAAATATAATCAATGTGATTAACTACCCATGAATAACTCCCTTCATAACAAAGGTATTTTGTATTACACACAGTGGAAGAGACAGCTGGTCAATTCCTAGTATTGTTAATAACAATAACGATTCACAGCAAGTTCTGCTCTGCATGAAACGCAGACACCAGTAAAGGGCATTTGAGTATGGGAAAGGGAAGTGAGAACACATGAGAGGATCTGCATTTGTGGAAATTGCCAACCATCAGCGTAAGAAAGAGAACTCTACTTAATTCCTAATTATCGTATTTTGCAAAGGGAAGCTGCAGACTGAAGCTGGGGAAGGAAACACAGCGTTCCTAAATTGAAGGGCTTGGTAGTCTTTGCACTGAAATTGGATCCTTGCTTGAGGTGTCCCCTTGTGTTTAAGAAGTCAAAGTAACAGATGATGATTCATTACAGTTAGCATTTTCCTTTTGAAGGTCAACCTCAGCCTTTACATTGAGGAATCATTCCAGAGGAGTCTCTGGGCCCATAACTTGTGCAGTTGGTTATCCTGGGGAGTGATAACTGTTGCTTGATCCAAAGCACCTAATACATTGGTCTTTCACACTGAGCTCTGACTCAGAGTGCCCTGCTCTTCTTGCCTCAGATCCCTCTGCCTCTTCCATGCCAGAACCTCCTAACTTCACCTATCCCCAGACTGTGCCCATGCCCATCATATTCACTCTTTCCAACTCCTGCTCCCATCCCTCTGCTGCTCAGTAAAACAGCATTGGTGCTACAGACTCAACTTCAATCTGCCATCCTGATATGTCCGTTGGCACTCCACATCAATCTGTCATTGACCAGCACCAGCTTCTGTGCTAATCCTCTCCAGAATTTCCTGAGCTGGGAGGGCCTTCAAAAATCCAGACAGACTACACATTTTATAACTCACCTTGAGGACACAAGGGCACATGAAGGACAAAGACTGCTAATGCTAACAAGAGCAGAAGACAGAAGCAAGATGCTGAAGAAAGCTATGATGCGAGCAGTTCTTACAGTGGATGGAGTATCAGTTGAACAACCAATGGAAAGAGAAGAGAGACCAAAACTTTCGGGAAAGTCACTGAGGAGACAGTAAGGAGAGGAGGAAAATCAGAAGCAAAAGAGCTTTAGCCTACAAGGGAACATCTATAATAGCTAGCTATTTAACCTCCTAAGCAGATGTGGCTTAGGTAGTTGCAGGCTTATTATTATTATACAAATAAAAATTTTTAAGCTACAACTTTGGCAGAGGCTGAACATGAGTGCTAGAGAACAACACGCACAGGACCTGTTACGGTCAAGTGACTGAAGTTTACCACAGGTCTATCATTTCATGGAGAGCAATGCTTGGAATACAACATCCTAATCACAAAATACCATAGTAAGGATATTTTTTAAAATAAATTCACTTGATAAACACTTAGCAATACATTTCCAGTATATTCTAATCTTGATTAATTAGTTTACTTCTTTTAAATAAATACCAAACCACAGTGTTTTCAATTAGTACTTTACAAATATACAATTGCCCTATTAAATCTAAATTGACTACAGATTTAATAAATCTTAATTCAAAGCACTATGATGATTTTTGTTGCCAGACGGATGGAACAAAAGTCTTCTGCCAAAATACAAAGTAAGGCCAAAAATAAAAAAATTCCAAATAAAAAATCCAAATCCATTTGAAGGAAGAAGAGAGAGTAGAATAGATAAGGAAAAAAAATAAATACCTATAAATTAATGATAGGTACACCTCAAATTCTGGCCATCCAACTTCATTTTCAAAATCCCAAATGCTGTATTAAGCTTGTTTTTAAAAGATAAAGCCATATTTGAAGGAAACTAACACAAAAGGAATGAAAACTATTACTAAGAAGTCAATAAAATTACTTTATTTAAAGCAAATAGTGCTGTCTCAGTGGTATTTGAACCCTCTGACAAACAGTTGCAATCGCACTGGCTACAATAGTCTCAGAAGGTCATATGTTTTTCTAGACTACATAAGAAATAGTCAAGCCATAATATATTAACGACATCTTGCTATTTTGTAACCCAGTTCAAAAAAATCATTACCATAATACAGTGTATTAACTACACGCTTTTAATAAAGGCTCAATTTGTTTAAAAGCTGCTCTTTGATCTTGTTTTTACTTCGGGCGCATGGAAGGGGAAATTACAGTTTTAGCAATGTTGGGCCATCCTGTGAGAAAGAAGGTGAACCTAAACACATGGAGTAGCCAACCAAAGCTGAAGGGAGCTGTAATTTCTTAACTCTCAGTGCTTCCTCCCCCTAAAGTTGTAGAGGTTACTATGGACACAGACTAAGTTAAAAGGTTCAAGATAGTCTTGATCCATTAATCAGACCAATCACCACCCAGGTGATAGATTTCATCTTACTCCTCAATTCAGTTTTGTTTTTTTCTCAGGAGACTGAACTGAACCGCTGCAGCAAGAAATAAAGTAATTAATTATTAAAATTTCTTGGAAAATTAACAAAGTGTAGTTCTTCTCTTGGGTATTCTTCTACAGAAGAGACTCAACGCTTTCCAACTTTGTGTCCAAATGTACTGCATTCTTATACTGCAGTGTCCAGGAGGAAAATCATCTCCAGCAGGAAACTACATCCATGTCAAGAGACAAGCAGTCTCAAAATTACATGATTCACTGTTACTAGAAAAACAGTCTCGAATCACTTAGCAGATTCAAGACACACATACTGCTTACATGTAGAAAAGAAAATTAGTCCTGATATTCAAAATTTCCATCATTTTAGAGCTGCTGCACTTGGCTGTGGTATTTATTGTGTTACATTTGGCACTAACTATGTTTGGCTTTTAAAATCATGTCAACATTTTCCATAAAAATACGTTCTTATAGCTTCTCTAACAAAAATGGGCAAGTGTTTCAGTAATAAAATGTTAAACAGCTTTTGTGCCTATAAAGATATTAATAGGGCAGAAATCATTTCAACTTATGTAATTCAAGCCCTGTAACTCCCAGAAGGATTTTAACATAGCCAGAATTTTTATTATTTTTAGCTGAGACAATACTATTTGGGCAATGAAGTCTGCAACTAAGCATACCTAAATGTATCCAACATCAAGTAGGAAGAAACCTATTTTTTAAAAATGTTTATTTTAACTCAACTTCAATCCACAAAATGTCTGTGTGCCCACAATGCAATGTATGTGCTATGCAAGAACACCAAACCAAGAACAAAAATGAAGATGTGATTTATAGATACACCAGTTGGCAGTTACACCAAAATAAAAATATACAATACAAAATCATGGGAGGAGGACCAGGGCTGGTCAGTAAATGCAACTGCATCATTATTTTCACAGGGGGGAGACTGTCAAAAACATGACAGTAAGTTAAATATCCAGCGCTCAACACATGCCAATATGGGTTGGACACAACTCACATTAATGCTTTTCAAAACCAATCCTGTGATTCAGGGATAAAGGCCACTTTCTTTAAGTGGTAAAAATGAATTCAGTATAACTTTTTTCACCATCCACCTTCTGCAAATAACTTTTTTTTCTTTCTAAGAAAGTAAAGAAAGACTGCCAGTATAGACTACTTTTTCTATCTCACAAGTGCAGTACAGGCTAATGTACATAAATTCATCTATTTCCCAAAACTGTAACTATATTTAAGAACATTTTTACATGGGCAAGTTTTTACAGCCCAGTTTTGAAAGGTTTAAAGTGGACAAGTTGCTGAATTCACAAACATGTTATGAAAATTAAGGCCAAGGTCCTGAATTCCTTTACAGAAGGGATATATAAACCATATACTGGTCTCATTTAATTTTTCATCAAAACCTAGCCACCTGGTACAGATTAGGCAGCACTCAGCAATATTACATAGCAGTTGAGAACACAACGTGAAGAATACCATGTCCATAGACCTGGTGCAGGGAATGGGGAGAAAGAGGCAGGCTGTCATTGCGTGCGCTGGGACAGGTCCAAGCACGGCCAGGAGTGCTCCCCCTCCAGCCCGGATTGCCACGGAGTGACCTCACGGATTGCCACAGCATGACCTCACGTGGATCTTGAGATTATGTGTGATGTGAAAGCCAGCACCCGCTTTCTCACAGCGCGGTGTGTCCTGGTGACACGCCGCAGTACTGAGGGGCAGAGCGGTGTGTATTTAACAGACACGTGGTTATTCCAGGGAGCAAAGAAAAGCTATTTCTCACTTCAGGTTCTTATGTTCAGTGACCTAATTCTGGTTAGGCTATGATACGCACACAAACATCCCCCCCACCCCCCAATTACCTCTATAAATTAGAGGTAATAGCAATGATTAATAATCCAGATGGGTAATGCTCCACATATGAGCGCATGGAAAAATCGATATCAGCACAACTGCCAGACAGCAGTGAAATAATGTGTGGAGATACCAGAGCACTCACTGGTTTTAACAGTTGTGCTTCTAGGCACAAACATGCAAACAGGGAATCTTGTTGCACATTAGCAGGTTGTAAATTTCCAAATAAAATGCAGTACTAAAAGTGAAAGGTTGTTTGTTTGTTTTTAATAGTACATCTGTTTTATTAAAATAGCAACACTTACATATTAAAGCATGTCTGGTGTGAGGTGTCTGGTCACCTGAAATTTGTGTGGGAACAAAAAGCATGACAAGAAGCCCACCCATATACCAGTGCATATACTGACTAGTACCTACATGAGACACTGTTAAATTAATACTTAATCCTTCTTATTTTCATATAATGGAAATTTGTTTGTTAAAACTAGGAATACCCACTTAAATCACCATTCTTTTTTTAAATTTCCCTTCTAACTAAAGCAATAACAATAAAAATAACAACAACAATAAAAACTAGGTTAATGCATCAACTATTTAATCTGCTGAATGTTACGTATCTTGGAATGAGCTGGGACGTTCTTTAGCAAAGAGGTTTTATGATGATCTTGAGACACTGTGAAAATATCATGTTCCACAACATATCATCTTAAAAACTGAGCATGAATTATGGCCTTCCCATAAAAGTGATTGTAAGTGTTCAAAAAAAAAAACTCACTTGAACATCTGTTCATATCTGGTGTTCGGAGTCCGTAGTACCCTGACGGGCAGGAATGCAAGCATTCACCATATTGTCTCATTCCTTCTCTTCGTAGGAAGAAGAATAACTTGTGCTGGCACCTGATGCACCCATTATCCTTTGAACAAGATAAACAGCCTTTGCAAATTGGATTTGGTCCATAGCTAGCTGCAAAATAAGAAGATAAATTACACTTTAAGATGATTTGGAAATTATTTTGGCTGGATGTCCTCTTCCCTCTAAAGTGTTACTTATCTCCCGCATGATTACAAGTAGTTTTGAAAGGAAGGTTCTGAAAGTGCACTCATTCTTATACATCTGCACTGGCAAGTGAATAAAAAGAAATACCATCTCTATATTTTTAATGGTATGTAGGGCAATTTAATGAATTTACACACTTTTTAAGTAAAGGCACAGGCAAGCAGAGACCAAGCTATTTAACATCCACCAGTACCACATAAGTAAAACCCAGGTGCTGAATTCTAGTTTGAAGCTGAGCACATAAGCACACAACAGCAGCAAAATATAAGAACATCAGCACCCTGATATATGCACCTGGAATTCCATGTCCACGGAAATCCAGCAACCACATTAATGCAACTTCTGGTTTATGAAGAGAGCAATATTAAGAGTAATGAACTCTCTACAGCACAGGTACAGAACTAGCAAAGCATGCTGTCCCATAGCTCTCAGGGTACTAGAACAGCTGCCTTGCAGTCTCTTCTTGGCCTTTCTAATGAGAATGCCAACATGATTTTTTTCAAAAAAAAGAGTAGCAGTTTTAGCTTCTTTTTCTACAAGTTTCTACGCAAAATGGGCTGAAAACCATATGCATAGACATTACCAAAGGAAGATGTTTAGTGCAGATTACCACTTTAGGTCATCAGCTGCTGTGCCTTCAACTAATTATTTTCTCCTTNGTCACTGGGATATCCAAAAGCAGTATGCAAGGTATCTGTCTAGGCAGAGTATACTTTTTTTTTTTTTTTTTAATTAATTGACTGATACTGCAACACAAACCCTAGCTGCATCGCTCTTTGCCCTTATGATCTTTTACTATCCTGCCTTTCTGCAGAGTTGCAGAACACTCCCCTGTCCCCATGGGCTGTCAACTCCTTCTTGGGCACTGAGTCAGCACAGCAGGTTACCAGAGAGAGGATGGCTCAAGACATTCCTGAAGCCAGCATAACTTAACAGGTCTGTTTTAAATACTAAATTGGCTACAGGACTTCACCGAAATTTGCCAGTTCAAACCTGGTTTACTGGAAACAAAAGAAAAATATTATGCAACACAAGGAAAGTGTCTTTAGGGTCTCAAGAACTTTTTAATAGAGGTCATTCTGAGGGCAGCTGGCCAAAAAAAGGGAAAAGACTATGTTTAATTGTTATATTTTAAAATATTTAAAAGTATTCACACCCTAACATAGTACTGTGGTACTTTTCTCTTGTATGGATGGATAATTAAGGTTGTTCAATGGATGACTTCACCAGCAGAGTTGGGAAAAGAAAAAAGGAAAAGCCCACCACCCTCTGGAACCAGTAGCTGATAAGCTTTACTCTCACCTTCACACATCTGCACACCATATTCCCACTCCCTCTCTGCTCCCGTCCCCCACATATGCCTCCTCCAGTTCAGCACAACAGTATTCCACTCCGATCTTGTACAAAATAATCTTAGTGGGTGGCAGGCAGGACAAGAAGCCAAGTGATCTGGTGTGAAACAGCTCAGCCAGTGGGACCCTTTCTGAGCGCTGGAGTCCTCTGGCACCAGGCTTCTCTGGTGAGATCCTCCTGATGGGAACAGCATCCTTACCGTCTATGGTATATGTACAATTCTTTGGCTCTCTGTTCACCCCTTTGTAATGACACACCCTACCAGATCAACTGCATTATACTCCTAAATCAGTTCCCATGTCCTGTTGCCCACAAGACCTCCAATATAACTTTTTCTACAGTTCGTCTTGCAACTGTTCTCATTCACAATCCACATCTTCAAAGACATACAAGAAGAGAAACAAACAGATGATGAACTAGGCCTGGACGCATCCCTCATCTCAGTCAGCAGGGATTACCTATCTGTAACCACATCAAATAATATGTGACCATGTACTCCAAAGCACTTGTTGCTTAACACATGGTGGACAATCCTGTAGACTTCTGAATTCCCTTGCATCTCACTCTCAGTAAATCTGTACCTCCAGCTTGTTCAAGGTTTCTCAGAGAAGCCTGTACTTTAACAAAAGAATTAAAAGGAACAAAGCAAAAGTAAAGATGTGAGATGCCTGAATTCACTCACCACTCAAAGTGTTTTTTTGAGTTTGAATCAGCTAAAGTCAGGATCTCATGTATAGCATGTTGTTTCTTGCCCAAATCAAGGATTTCTTTTTTTCCTTTATATCCCTCTTGAGCAGCTATGCAATATTGACATCAAATAACCCAGCTCCCCAGTTCACTCCAGACCTCAGCCTTGACTGTCCACCCTGTGTAGCTGTCACTCCATCCCTATGCTCTTCTCTGGAGTGAACTAACTCCTTCCAAAACATAACTCATATATGCCCTTGGGGAGAGTCTGCTCTGAGGAATCCTCCAAGTAGGCAACATGAACAAGACCGCACCACTCAGCCACATAGTCCTCGTACCCTTTTCTAGCATTCTGGAGCACGACTCATGCCTTACACCTGGGTAACCCTTTCATTAGGGATACCCCTTGCACTCACACCACCCAACATGTAACAGTTGTCATAAAAACCCATGATACAAGCATCCTCTGCAACCCTTGCATTATTTCAGAAACTTGGAACAGAGAGAAAGATATATATGATTACGACTTAGGGCTAGGCCAATTGCT
Organism: Scopus umbretta; assembly: GCA_013400535.1. Classification (NCBI taxonomy): domain Eukaryota; kingdom Metazoa; phylum Chordata; class Aves; order Pelecaniformes; family Scopidae; genus Scopus; species Scopus umbretta. The sequence continues at coordinate 30,994 of VZTL01037241.1, read as the reverse complement.
GAACAGCATAGGTATAGCTAAAGGCTACTATTCTCAATAGCCTGATTTGGGGAGCAGGGATTATGCTGTTGAGCACATATATTTGTAGTGTCCGTGCAGGTCTCATGACCACGTTCCTTCATTGACTTCCATTAAAACTCAGACTTCTTGGCTACAAAATGTGTCTCAGTGACTCTTTTGTCCAACTTCCCTTTATCTACGACTATCCACATGCTACTCTCCTCAAGTACCTCTTTTTTCTATTTCTGGTAGGATGTCTTTGCTGATAACCCTTTGTTCTGCAGACAAATTTAATTATGCTGACTTCCCTGGGCTTCAGCCATAGCTCTGTCCTAACATACTCTCACATGAAAAGGAGCTAGCAGTATAAAATTATCCTCCATTATCTTGTGCTATCATTTGTTCAGGAGATGGAGAGCACATCTTTCACAGCTTAAGGTCAACACATATAAGAGAGTTCAATAATTTTTGTAAGTTGTATATATTTATCCCAAATTTTTAACTTGTGAATAGGTTCCCCAAACTGTAATATCTAGACTTTCCTTCTTCTTTATCTCCTGAGCAGCTGTAAGATATGATTTGTAATTTCTATGCCTGTATTTTTTCCCTCTTGCAGAAACACTATGAGATTCAATTCATCAAAACTTGTAAACTGCTCTGAAATCCTCAGATGTGTCATATTTTATATATATATTATATATCATATTATGACACATGTATTGTTACTTAAATGAATGATTATTAAACTCACACACTGAATTTGGATAACAGAGTTCAAGATGGTCACATAGTTAATGGTCACATAGTGATGACCTTCCCTGTTGCTCTCCTAGTTACTAAGTTATAATAAAAACCTAAAATGCATCAGATATTTTTCTTTTCTTTTTTTACCACATTAGGAAAAAAAAATCATTGAAGAATAATACAATGGTAAGGGGAGAGAATATGATTTGTATGCTGTAATTCAGAGAGTAAACTTTATGAAAGAATCTGAAAACTTCCCACTGTGTTGCTTAGGCACCAAACAGAATAATTTCCAGGTGTTTTGCATACAGTAAGTTATTGTGAAGTGTATATCACAAAATCAGCATTCTTCCACTTTGTTGTTGCTTATATGCTTTTCTGAGCTTCACGGGAAGCATACTGACTTCTGTCACCTTTCTGTCAGTTCAACTTGTCCCAGAGCAGGGAAAATCATGATATGCTCTACTACTAAATTACTTGGACACTGAACGTACACTTTAACAAATCAAATACCATAGCACTGCTTTTGGTGTCATATAGACATGTCATCTTGAAGATACAAATTTAACTTTATTTCTTTGCCCCTAAGTACACAGGCTATAATTAAATCCTACAAAATCCCCCCTGCCCCAAAAGTCTTCCTTTTCCCTGTTGGTTTCTTAACACACCAAATACAACGTATTCTTATCATATACAGTTTTTTTCAATTCTCATATAATTTCTCTTTCAAGAAGGAAGTGAACACCTTTGTGTTCAGCAGAAACATCTATACACTTCCTTTTGAATTTCTTCATCTCTTCTTTGTCCTTCTGTGTTAGAGTGCAAGAAAAAATAACAAGCTTATACAGCATGGTCAATCACATTCCAAGTTACCAGATGTGGGATACACAATGTAAAATATCACACTACTCTCAGTTCTCACATCTCTATTTCAACCCTGCCTGGAACACCCTCTTCAACTCTGTGTGCCAGGCAGGCAGGTTTCCTCTAGCCAAATCCCTCGTGGAAACTTGCTCCTTCCACAAGGCCCACAAATGTTAACCAGTGTCAGAACGCTTCTGTCGTCACATCATAAAACCAAAAATGCACACATGCTCTAAGTTAGCACCATCCTCTGGGTCTCAAAGCTCATGATTGCCCTGGCTGTCTGTTCAGATTGTAAGGTCCTTGCAGCAAGAGCAGTGTTTTGTACAGACCTATAAGTATGTACCTGGGCGTGAACACATAAACACAAACACATACCTTTATACAGAAAACACATTTGCTATTCCTTCTGTTTGCTGCTTCTACAACTATACCCTAGAGCATCTCTAAATGTAAAGAAAAAATACAGACTTGATTCCCTTGATGTTGCTTTTTTATTTTAAAACTGGGATTAAATTTGCCAAGTTTGACGAAGGTTACTTGAGAACACAGACTAGTACCCAAACACTGAATTAAATACTTCTGAACTCTAAGGGTCTTCAAAGTTTCATGGTTTGGATCCATATCCAGTAAAATCAAATGTCAGCTAATTACTTTAACTCTTGTCTGGATCAAATGTATTTAAGCCATATTGCTGAAGCGGGTTTAAGTGAATTGTTATGACTATTTGAAATCACAAGAGAATGAACAGAACAAAATGAGTCTAGCCTGTTCCCCACAAGAATACAAGTTGTTTTCTAAGCAAGAGAACTAAGAGCACTTGGTTTCCTATGATCTTACTGTCGTGCAGCCCATACCACAACAACAGCTATTAGTTTGTGTCTTTCTTGTATACCCACTTCTAAGGTGTCACAAGCCTCTTTCAAATCTGGTGCTTCAGCTCACCACAAGAACCTGGTATTTTTACACTTCTGTAAAAACCAGGCTGAAATGGGCAAATGAATCCAAAACCAACTGGACAAAGAGGAGGGCCTGGCAGTAGAAAAAGTTATTACCTAAACATCATTTCTTTTGAGGGCCAGGCTAACATGCTCATTATGTTCCTAATACCACTTGCTGCCTGGTCATTGTGTCACTAGTTGGCAGTCTTCGGTCTTTTGAACTCTCTGAAGTCAGAAACTGGGCTTTCTGGTACAATGGCCAGCTTAATGGCACTCTTTCCCTAAATGGGATTGCAGCCACATAAATGCTGGTAATCTGATTTTAGTTCAGATCTAGCAGGAATATCTTCAAGACACTTACCACTGCAAACATGAGGTGTGCAGATGGGACTCAGAGGAGGGAAGAAACTAAAAGACCACTACAAGCTGCACTTATTGCAGAAACAGTAGATTTCATAATCCTGAATTCAATTACTGCCATAAAGATATCTCATACATATCTCAACAAAACCAACTAAAATAAATTCATGCTTGCCATATGTCTTCAGGGTACCAAAGAATGGAACAAAGAATACAGCCTTACAGGTACACCAATATTGTTTAGTATACCAATGTACTGACACTGTAACACTGCAAGGTCATTACAATTAAAAACCATCTGATGGGCTACGAATGGAAGCTGGCCAAGAAAAATATGCATTTTTCATTAGAGCTGTGTAAGTTTTGGACAGAAAACTTCAATAACAAAATAAAAGGGGAGGGGGAATTTACTAGCTTGACTCTAGTCATTATCTTAAATTAAGAAATTAAGAGAATTAAGAGATTCAAGGTCAAAGGGGATCTTTGTGACCAATTAGCCCAATGCCCTGTACAAAGAAGCCACAGAACTTGTGCTTTACTAAAACATATCATTTAAGAAACCATTCCATCTTGATTTTTAAATTGTCAGCGGTAAGGAAACCACCACAACCTTTGTTAAGATATCATAGGGGCTAATCACTCTCACTGTTGAAAATCTGCAGTGGAATTTTGAACTTCAAATAGCAACCACTGAACCTTTTTATATCTTTGCCTGCCAGATTCTTAACAGTTTTTCTATGTTTTTCCCCAATGCAGACACTCTGATCAGGTCAAGTCTTAGTCTTCTCATGGGTAAGATAAACAGAGCAAGATTCCAGAATGTCTCACCGCAAGGCAAAGTATCCAGTCCTTTGATCAATCCCTTACCATTTTATCAACAGTCTTACACACACCAAAAAAAGAGCTCAGCAATGGAAAAGCAACCAGTGCCAAATACAGAAGCGATATAATTTCTCTACTATTCCTAGATATTACTCTCCTGAAACATTCATGTGTTATTTGTTTTTTTGACCACAAACACACCGCTTCCCAAGTACCATGCTGCTCTGGGTAGGAAGCAGACATTTTCTGGAGTTACACAGGAGATGACCCTGCGCTATCTTTCTCAGGACACTGGTCCTTAATCACTCAGGATTGTTTTGTCCACAACTCAGAAAACCCACATGTTCCCCACTCATCCTCTGAAGACAGACAAACTGTAGGGTGGCATTTCACTTCAATTAGTTTGGTACAAATCTCACCAAATTTATGCTCATAAGTGAACAATTTTGCCAGGTTATTATGAAACCATTTCTTCAGTTCCTTTGGAGGTCTTAATTATATTTTCAATATCATAATTTTATGCTTAAACTACTCTCATTTGTCAGCATATTTCATTCTCTCATTATTGATACAATGTCCTTCTGATTATTCTAGTCTAGGCCTCAAAAGACTTGTCTTCTTTCCATCTATATTCAAAAGACAATGAACTTTTACTCCACTTCAAAACCAAAACATTTTACTTTTGCTACACAGCTATCCAGCTGAATACTTTCAGAATTTTCTCTACTCTTTTCCCCTTTTTCACTGTGAAGATCAGTTAGATATTATTCTCCTTCAGCACCCTGGCACGTCTCAAGAAATCACCTACATATTGAGATGTTCTGCAATATTCAGTGACTAGAGGCATTATCAGCATTGCGTACTGACTACCAAATCCAGAAGCCTGCTTTATCAATAAAATGATATGTATGTTGGTTTCAGGATACCTTGGTTGCTTACATATTTTGAGAACATTACTGACTTTCTTTCCAGCTGGGCTGAACTGCCAGTCAGAGGTATCTCAGCCATCTTTCTTCATTCAACTACCTGGAGCTTTTAAAGGCATCTCTCATACTTTAACTTCTGGATACCTGTTATCAGCTGGAAACATTTAACTCCCTTTGTCCTCTTCTGTCTGCTGTTCACAGCCTACCAGTCATCACCCACCTTCAACTCTACTGAATGCTGTTTCCTCCTTCTACTTCTGATGTGAATCCTCCTCCACAATTTCTCTCTGTTCAGTTACTTGGGGGACAGCTCCTCTCTCCCTGAAAATGGAGCAGCAATGCTTCCTCTTCCATTTCCCCAGAGTTCCCCAGTGACAGCACTTGTCCTTCCAGTCCAGAAATCCAGCACTGTCAACAACTTTCATTTTATGCAAAGGAAGTCCTTTCTGGCTACTGGATGGAAGAAAAATATGGAACATCTGTTGCAGGTCAAACACCACTCCATCTCCTGCCATCCTAAAAATCAAGCATAGAAATAGACACAGAGAGGAAAGTGTCCCACTCTCTGTTCAAATGTCCTATCAAAGAATAGCTTTTATTGCTGTTTGCTGTTCACAGATTCACCAGTTTTATCCTACGTCTTCCTCCTGTCACTGACAGAATAATTCAACACTTACACTTGAAACACTGAGGATAAAAGGTCCAAGCATCACAGACACAAAACGCACGCAGAGACAAAAAAGGTAAAATAAAATAAAGCCCTCTCCCCCATATGTTCATGAATACAGGTCAGATACATAGCCTGTTCATAAAAAATCCCAACAACCAAGCCTTACCAACCCACTGGTTCACAAATACCACTTACATGTCATCTATCTTGAAGCCTAGCCCCCCACCTCAATACTTATCTTTGGTGTTCAAAAGTCTTACATGATGCACATTCATGTGCATGTTGCCAATCTCATTTCTGAGTTTTAATTTATAGGCCAATCTACTTCAGCTATAGTAAGAAATTGCATTACACTAAATAATGGACCAGCCATTTCCTTTAATCCATTCAAGTTGTTGATTTGTAAAGTGGCTGCTTCAGTTATTATCACACTGGGAAGAGTCCCTCCAAGACGACCTCTGGTTCATCTGCTTACAAGTTGTTAGAATGATGGGTTTTTTTAGGAACCCTGTAGTCAGCAGTATCAAAACATGGCAAATACATGCCCATTGCTGTACTGTTTGCACAGCTGTGGGCAGTTTTGTCTACTCCAAATCTCAAAATTCTTTATCTCAACTGGCATCTTCAGTCTCTGTAAAAGTATCCATGATAGAAGCTTTAAATAAACTTCCATTAGGTAGTTTTATGATTTAGGATACTTTATAAGCCCCGGATAATTTGACTATATGCCAGTAGCTTCATGCATAGTAACCTCAAAAAACTCCAGCCATAAAACGCAAGAGGATTTTTAATATGCAGTACTTTTGAAGGATAACTTGTCTTCCAATTTCTCTTATTTAGAATTTACATTAATTTCACCTTCAGCTTTCTACAGGTCTATAGAGTAAAATGTAGGAATCCCCCAAAGCCAGTACTTAAAAAGAAGAAAATAATCACATCTGAGATTCTGGGTTGTTCCTCAAACCCCAGCAATTCAGACATGTAGGCAAAGCACCACAAGTCATTACCTTTGGCAGCAGCACAGATTAATTACATCTGATGAAAACTACATAAATCAGTCAATGGGACAGAGACCAGACCCCCAGTCTGTTCCACCCCAATGTCTGGCTCTCTCTGGCATGCCCTTTGTGCAGTGGCAGGGCTTTTTTGCCTTAGTGACACAGCAAGCTGGTTTCAACAAAGGGCCATCTACAGCTCCCCTCCCACCGGGCCACCACTCTATCACTCACCAGTAGCAGTTCTCCTGCAGATAGCAAAGTGCAAAAGAGTGTGAATACCAAGCAGCCTAGCTGCTCAGCACAGGGAGCTCTGCACCTGCACAGAGCCAACCTCAAACCATCTACAGCATGAATCAGGAATTTTCAAAACCAATTGCTGTGTGCTCCCAAACAGGACTTTGAAAATCATGTTCCTCAGCTAAGGCTTTGTCTCTTTTTCACTTATATCTCCTATTTCCCACCTACATATGAGGCTCAGGAGCTCCCAGGCCTTGTATGTAGAAAGAGGGAGGCAGGGGAGGACAGTACGTGACAACCCCCATGTTCCCCAGCTTATATCAAGTGGGAANATCAGCATTGTTCTCATACTAAATCCAAAACACAGCACTATGGCAGCTACTAGGAAGAAAATGAACTCTGAATTAAGCTGAAACCAGGACAAAAAGTCACTTGGACACCAGTCTCAGACCTTCCCATTTCAAGTTCCCATGCTACAGCCATCCAGAAATGCACAGGCTGTAACAGCCTGTTTCTTAATTACAANCAGACATGTAGGCAAAGCACCACAAGTCATTACCTTTGGCAGCAGCACAGATTAATTACATCTGATGAAAACTACATAAATCAGTCAATGGGACAGAGACCAGACCCCCAGTCTGTTCCACCCCAATGTCTGGCTCTCTCTGGCATGCCCTTTGTGCAGTGGCAGGGCTTTTTTGCCTTAGTGACACAGCAAGCTGGTTTCAACAAAGGGCCATCTACAGCTCCCCTCCCACCGGGCCACCACTCTATCACTCACCAGTAGCAGTTCTCCTGCAGATAGCAAAGTGCAAAAGAGTGTGAATACCAAGCAGCCTAGCTGCTCAGCACAGGGAGCTCTGCACCTGCACAGAGCCAACCTCAAACCATCTACAGCATGAATCAGGAATTTTCAAAACCAATTGCTGTGTGCTCCCAAACAGGACTTTGAAAATCATGTTCCTCAGCTAAGGCTTTGTCTCTTTTTCACTTATATCTCCTATTTCCCACCTACATATGAGGCTCAGGAGCTCCCAGGCCTTGTATGTAGAAAGAGGGAGGCAGGGGAGGACAGTACGTGACAACCCCCATGTTCCCCAGCTTATATCAAGTGGGAAGTTTGCCTTCCATTGAAAATAAATCACATTGGGAAGCATGAGCAGACACTCGAACAGAGGCTGCTAGTTCTAAGTCTAATACAGAAGAAATACTCATACTCCTTCCAGAGACTTACTATACCTTGGACCAACTCTTTATATATGGTGTTAATGTGGAAGCTGTGAAGAGACACAAAACTAAAATACAAACACTTGCCTCATAACACCATGCTGGTGGGGAGGTCCAGTCAGTGGGACTCCATCAGGCAGTGTATTTCCACCTCTCAGGTGGTCAAAAGTGTCANCCTGTGTATATATTCTGTGTGCTACTATCTGATGGCACATTCAACAGCAAACTTCATCCAGCATATTTCTGCTGCAAATCAACATCTAGGACACAAATTCTATTGCAACAAAGTCCCAGGCATTTAAACAGATTCATTTTTTTTCCAGGCCTTTTAATATCTAGAATATTTCTGCTAGCTACTGTGAATAAGATTCATCTCTAGCATGCAGGTGAATAAACAGAGATTTAATTTTTCCCCTTTGATGGCATGTTTACTTTGTCTTCTATTGTAAGTCATAACTTTTCCAAGCACTGAAAACTGCAGGGATCCAGCATAGATGCGTTCCAACAAAAACACAGTTCCAAACCCAGATCCACCCAAACCGCTGAAGACAAAACATTATTTGGAGTGCTAAAGCTAAAGAGGTGAAGATCTAGAACACTTTGCTTAAGACAAAAAAGTGGAATGACATACAAGAAGATTTTAAACATGATGCATATTTCACTTTGGCATTTCACACTTTTACTGAACAACAAAGGTAGAAAAGAGGAACAGAAAAAAGTAGTTACAGAAGGAGCTCAAGCCTTTCTTTTCACTTCCTGGAAGATTAAATTCAATCTATTTTACAAGTAATAGATATCAAATCTGGACTCTGAAACCAGATAATCCATACAGTAATTCCAATAGTAATAAACAAAGGCAAAGATTATATGGTTATTTTCATTGTTATATTAGGCACCACTATAGTAATGACTACATGCTTAACTACTGTTTATTGTCACATTTTTATTGTGCAACAGGAACCGGCATGGAAAGGAAATGCCAAACAAATAAATATTTGACTGTGATTGTTAATCTGTAACAGTGAAGAACATGCCTTATTTCTGCAGTTTATATACCAGTGAACACACTGGTTAGTGTTTCATAAATACCAAACTTTTAAAATGTTGAACAGCATGAAAATGGAGCTTTTCTTTTTTTTTTTTTTTTTAAAAAAAGAATATTATTAAATTGAAAGGTACAGAAAGTGGTAGCCTCTAAGAATAAAGACATACAAGGTTTAGATATTTGGGAATAGTCTGGAAGATAAGATTTAATGGCCTCAGACATAAGAAGCTGTGTAGGAAACTTCCAAATGCACAGAAGGTTATATTCACAGTATCATACATTTTGCAGAAGAAATGTTGTACAGGTCCTTACATTGAGCAAAAGACAATTCCGAGCAAAGCTTCAGTGGGGATCTGTACAAGCAGATTTACCAGATGTCCAAGCCTGACAGATCAGATGTCCAACCTGGCTTTCAGGTTAGGCATTACGTTGAGAATGAAGCTTGGCCCACACAGAAGTAAAATTGCTCCCCACAGTATTTCAGAGGACCAGGCTGGTAGGCTCCATGTAGATATGACAAGTCTGTAGAGAAACCCATCTGGGCACTGTATAGACACAGCACTGCATTTCCTCAGCTACAGCAGCTGACAGAGTAGTCAATGATGATGGTTGCGCTAGAAAACCGAAAGCATTTACAAGCTCCCAGATGGGGTCCTTAGACTGAACCCATTTCAGCTCTGTATTGAAGCACTAGGCAGAGAGTAGATACTGCTCTCCCCTTGCTCATTTTCCACAGGAAGGAAATTCAAAACCAGATGGATGCTGTGGTTACTCCAACAGCTACCCAGTTTCAGTAAATCCAGGACTCCAAGTGGCATCACAACACTCCTGAACAGGTAAAGGAAAGCACAGACATTTCAAGCCCCAGCTGGATAAAGCCCCAACTAACCCAGTCTGGCCTCACACTTGATCCTGCTTTGAGCAGGAGATTGGTAAGGGAGGTCCAATCTCCTCCTTGGGAAGTCTCTTCCAGACTGACTTACCCTGTAGTCCTATGACCTGCATCTGAAGTATCAGATTTCACTTCTTGCTTGAAGAAGGAGGCAGCTTGAGCTACATGATGTGCAACGCACTTCTGATGGAGGAGGTAACAAAGCACACGGGGATATGAAAAGTTTTCTGGATGTCCAGTTATACTCCTTTTCACAGGAGAACCCATGGAGAGAGGCAACAAGTATCAATGAATTACATGGAAACAAAGCATCATGGAAATGTGCTGTAATTGCAAATAAGGGAACCTAAAGGATATCTTCATAGCTGAAAGTATCCTTTCCCACACAAAGGGAACCAACTGAAAAGAAAAAAGCTCACCAGAGGAAAAAACCTATAGGTAGCAATGCAGCTCAGCTCAAATGAGATGAAATCCAGGAAACCGTAAGATAATATCCACCATTGGCCAAAACCCCACACACATTCCCCCCAAGAGATACCTGTTTTTTTAAAAACAAGCAGAGATGTTCCAGAAGGACAGGTGGCAACTTCCTGCTTCCTGTGAGAAGACGACCTCCCCACAAGGACAAGCCACCCTGCCCTACTCTGACACTAGAGAAGAGGTTTCATTATTGCACTCCTAAAATGAGAATTTGGATACAAAGACCCACTTTGTATTAGCAAGACTCAGGAGAAAAGGCTGTATGTTCAAATGCTGAAAACCCACCCATGCCCCCTCAGTCCAGGAGGTGAGACTCTGATAAGGGTGATGGGGGCAGTATTCTGCATCAGACAAACAGTTACCCTTTAGTGTCACACACACAGAAGGACAGCAACTCCATGGCCTACAAAGCTCCCTCACAAGACTAAAATGTTAGTACTGGTGGACTTCCAGCCCTCCCAAGACACCAGGGTAAATTCTTACTTAGCCATCAACTGTCAGAAGAGAAAAATGGCATCCCAGGAAGCTTTGGCATTGGAGAAACCTAATATGAGATATATCCGATATGGGCATTTAAGAATGTTATTTAGAGTATCTTTAATAAGGTTGAGTCTTTTTGTATCTATGAAAAGCACTACCTTAGTGTGCTCACTATGGGGCAATTCAAAGTTAGATTAACTTTTAAGACAAAAAACAGGTAAATGCTGACCAAAAATTAGCAGTTGACAATGTACCTGTGAGTTTTGGACTGGCTACATTTCCACTGTACAAGCAGTACATAGCATAAGCCAGAAATATGATTATTTGAAACTTTGCAAGGGCCAAATTTGCCAAGCTTAAATTACTTGTTGGTATAATTGACTGGAAACAAAAATTAGATGTTGGGAAGAGTTAAAATTGGTAATTGTTTAAGGATATTCTACTGGATGAATAACAAGCCATAGTACCACAAATGCCAAAACAAACAAAAAAAAAATTAGGGCAAAAAAGACCATTCTGACTTTAAAAAAAAAAAAAAATTGGAAGTAGTATTAAAGCACACCTTCAAAAGACAGAAAACCAAAATATAAATAGCAAATAATTTAAGTTTAAAAAATTGGGATAATTGACAAATTACCTAAAGGCATCAAAAAAACCCGAACCAGAAAAAAACAACCCCACCCCTCTAAACCCTCAAATCCCAAAACTCAACAGTGAACAGAGACCAGAATAACAAACCATATTTCTAACACTTAAAATAATAGACAGAGAAAGCAAAAGAGCCTAACAGTTACATCTCATGTTTGGAATAAAGCAGGATGTATCCACCCAATGTGATAGCACAGCTGTAATCAAAAGTTTGCCATCCATACAAAAGGAAGCTATGCAAGACCATTTGCCAAAAATAAAAAAAATTTAAGCAACTACCACTGCCAGTCAATTGCTAAGTGTATTAACTTAATGTTTCCCTCTAGAACTATTTTTTTTTTTTTTTAAATGAATGCTTAAAGACTGAGGAAAACTCAACAGGTTAGAGGACAGCCTATGGACCAAACAGGGAAATACAGAGCAATTCAACTGACATCAGTTTCGGGGGGAAAAAACACAGTTTTAAAGAAAGTGTTGCATCACTGAGAAGTAGAGACTAAATATACATAAATACGTACATAATAGGTAGAACAAACAAGGGTTTAGATCAAAATAAACTGTTACTCTCTATGAGCATGGAAGAAAAGAAAACTGTAGGTGAGTTATACTTTGATTTCTTCAAGTCATCTGACTTAGTACAACATGACATTTTGTTTTTAAAACCCAGCTCATTAACTAATCTCTAAATGTACACCGTATTAAGAAAGAATCAATGCTTACCAAAAAAAGCTCCAAAGAATATACAAAATCTTTGCTGGCACAGTCTCCAGATGACAAAAGTTGATGGGGTAACTAGCCATCAGAAGGAACCATTACTGGTACAAAGACACCTCAAGTCTCGATTAAACATTTACAACCTAAAAAATGCAGCTGAACAAAGGCAAATGCCAGCTACCCAGGAGAAGGGAGGGAGGGGTTCCATCTTGCCGATGATGACTGGAAGCTGCAGTTAGGCTTGAACTAAAACAAGATGTGTCCACCATGTAATTAAACACCACAACATGCTACCTGTAAGATGGAGGCAGGGGAAAAAGGGAATGGGAAGAGGTATGGATGGGCTTGAAACCCTTGTTAGGGAGACTGTCTCTCTCTTCAGAAGTTATATGCTTTCATGGCACTTCTGGGATAAAGTATTCGGTTCTTGCCCCTGAAGATGTCATGCAAGCACTTCAGCATACATGAATTGTGAGTGTTTGTCACAGTTTGGATCATCAGCGTGCTTTTATATCAGGAATTCAAATCATCCCCTACAGACTGAGCTTTGGTCCACATGACAGAGCAGTCTTGGAGCTGAATTTCCTTCAAATTAAACTGAACTGGAAAATACGCTCCAAGTGTACAACTAGCATTCTTCAGCAAGTAGTATGCATCCAGTTCACAGGACCAGATTAGAGCTAGCTCAGAGCGTAAAGCAGTGAAATGTGTAAAGCATTGCCACCAGGTCTCCAGAACTAGTCGTTCAGTTCTACAAATGCACTCCACTGGACCTCATTTCTTGGTATTGTAGACCTGGCCAGTGAGCCTCTCCTAATCCCCAGTAGGACACAAATACCCAGATTGCCTTCAGTAGTCTCATGCCTGTTAAGACATTAGTTATAAACCACATAGAGTCTCATACTTCAGGGCCCAGCCAGTAACCTGAAAAGGTTTCAGACACAGAACCGGCAGATGTAATTTTCCAAGAATGAGGGAAAATTATTTTTATTCCTCTGAATGATCACAGACTGGCCATAACTAGGGACAAGTAACATGTTAGATCAAAGCTCATGTCTAGTTTCTGTATGTCCCCCATATACTCAGAGTCAAGATAATTATCACATTACATTCAGAAAGGAATTTTTTTCCATCAAATCAGCATAGACTTGCAGCATGTGGCATGGTTTTCCTGCTGGGACGGTCTGGGCAATTTTCATTTAGTTAATGTCTCACCCTTCCAAGGACCTGAAGTGTTTTGCTGCTGCTTGGTCACTGCTGTGGTCTGCAACACATAGTTTAGTGACAGATTTAGTTTAGTAACCTGTGAATTGAAGTGCTATGTGCCAGTCTGAGTCTTTAGACTACATACATCCTAGTATAAGGTAATAATACTTGGCAATATATTATAACAGTCCTTTCTGGTCTTAAAAAAAAATGAGGATATGCTAAATAAATCAGTTTAATTTTTATTCCCTTTTCTAATAAAGGCTGTAGGTCTGAGAGGAAGAACGAACTACCCAAGGGAGCTGCCCTCAGCTTAGGATAAAACATAGAATCATAGAATCATTAAGGTTGGAAAAGACTTCTGAGATCATCTAGTCCAACTGTCAACCCAACACCACCATGACTACTAAACCATGTCCTGGAGTGTCACATCCACACATTTTTTGAATACCTCCAGGGATGGGGACTCCACAACCTCCCTGCACAGCCTGTTCCAATGCCTCACCACTCTTTCAGGAAAGAAATTTTTCCTAATATCCAATCTAAACCTCCCCTGGCACAACTTGAGGCCATTACCCCTTGTCCTGTCGCTAGTTACTTGGGCAAAGAGACCAACACCCTCCTCACTACACCCTCCTTTCAGGAAGTTTTAGAGAGTGATAAGGTCTCCACTCTGCCTCCTCTCCTCCAGACTGAACAGTCCCAGTTCACTCAGCCACTCCTCATAAGACTTGTTCTCCAGGCCCTTCACCAGCTTCGTTGCTCTTCTCTGGATACACTCCAGGAACTCAACATCCTTCTTGTAGTGAGGGGCCCAAAACTGAACACAGCATTCGAGGCGCGGCCTCACCAGTGCCGAGTACAGGGGCACAATCAATTCCCTACTCCTGCTGGCCACACTATTCCTGATGCAAGTCAGGATGCCGTTGGCCTTCTTGGCCACCTGGGCACACTGCTGGCTCATATTCAGCCGGCCATCAACCAGCACCCCCAGGTCCTTTTCTGCCAGGCAGCTTTCCAGCCACTCTTTCCCAGGCCTGTAGCGTTGCATGGGGCTGTGGTGACCCAAGTTCAGGACCCAGCACTTGGCCTTGTTGAACCTCATACAGCTGGCCTCAGCCCATCGATCCAGCCTGTCCAGATCCCTCTGCAGAGCCTTCCTGCCCTCGAGCAGATCGACACTCCCACCCAGCTTGGAGTCATCTGCAAACTTACTGAGGGTGCACTCAATATATTCAACATACCAAGGTTCAAGGATTAATTCAACCACAGTTGTGTTCCTGACTTGGGCAAATAACTTAGCTTTTCTTACTCTGAATTCCTCGTTCTTAAAATTGAGATAATAGCACTTCACTATCTCAGAATAAAAGGAGTGTTAATGCCTTAAAGTAAGAAGCTACATGGTCTTATATCTCACTTTAAAAAAAAGGCGGGGGGGCGGGGGGAGAGATCAATTCCATTAAAAAAAAGGAAAAACTTCATTTCTGGAATATTTCATAAGAGAGAAATTATTTCTCCTAAGTTCTGCCCTCAGCTCTCAAAACACTTCGTCCTAGAGACCACCAAAGGTAAAAACTGCATAAGCCAGTGAAAAAATAGCTACTGAAAAATGCAGACCAGTATTTTCAAATGAGGTACTTGAAACCTGGCAGCTAAATCAATACTTTGATATTCAAACAGTTTTTTCTTTTTGACATTGCTGTACATGAACAGACTCCAACCATTTCAAATAAGTCAACAGGAGCCAGGACCACTCCAGTTGTGAGTGTCCTGTACAGTTTTTCAAATGATAAATTACATTTTTTGAATGATAAATATTTGTTGATAGTTCTCCAGAAAGGAAGGACTGTGTAGTACAGCCTTGGTGCAACTATGGTCTTTAACTCAGCCTGCTAATTCATGTCATGATTACAACTCCCATTACTAGATTTTGGACTTGAAGTAAATAAATGGAAGCAGGAAAACATATCTTCCCACTGGAAGCAGATGACATGAGTTTTCTGTAAAGATAGGCAAAAGCTCTTTAAGAGTTGGAGTATTAGGAAAGCCGATGGAGAGCTCAAAAAGCATCACCTCAGTAAAGAAAATCCTAGCCACACCGGCATTTAACAAGAGCCACTTAAAACTCAGCAGTAATAAACATGCTGTCATATATATTTGTCCAAAGTCACATACTAGGACCTCAAAAAAAAAAAAAAAAAAATTTTTAAATCTTCATTCACATGAATGAATGTGAATCTGTAAAAAGAAGCCTTGGTGTGGACAGGTCTGGGCTTTAAATTGAGAAGTCAAAGTGACTGAGAACAAATTTACTTCATTGAATATACTAATGCAAGCTCATGCACTGAAAAGAGTGCACTCAAATGATCCCCTAATACACCTATTTTCTTCACACAGTTATTTCACAGGAAGAAAACAAAATATATAAATACACCTCTCACTTTGTATCTCAGATTTTACTTGAGTCTGTAATTCCTTAAGATTTTTAGAAGGCAGTTGTGACACAAAGCTGTAGCTGAGAATCATAAGCACATTTTCATCTCTACCAGAGGCAATTTTTTAGGAAGCTATGACACTTACTTTTGCCTCTGAAAAAAAATCCTTAAATATATTGATATTTAAATTTATATTTAAACACTTCACTACTTAAACTGAAACCTCAGGTTACTCCCATAATCTCTCTGGTGTTGGTTTTTTGTTTGTTTGGTTTTATTATTTTCTGACATTGTGAAGCATACAGAAAATAGGCTATCTTAACCTGAAATACATTTTTTAAAAATGGAATAAATGATGCTGTTAGAATATTTTTCAAAGTACAGCTCCTCTCCAAAACATGACTGCAAAACCAACACTGCGGTGTTCCACATTTGTGCCTCAAGGACTTCCAGAACAAAGTTTGCTCAAGTTATAAGCTGCACACATGTAAATGTACACATGCACACATACACACACGCATACATACTCCCTGCCAAAACCAGCCCTAGAAAACAACTAATTAAATCATGTCATGGAAGGTGCTTGTATGTCCCTCAGAGATTTTGTACTCATTATGCTTTCCATTAAACCGCTTAAAAAACATGGCCTTCATAATTAAAAGGAGATGTAAATAAATGCAGAATGTAGGTTGCCAGTGCAATTTTATTTCATTATTCTTTAAATATTCAAGCTGGAATCGACAGTATTTTTTGTCACAATGATGGCTTTGCAAAGCCAACAAGACAAATGAGCACCTTTTAACTCTATGAAGCAAGAATGATAAAGAATGCATGCAAGATAGTCCCAGAGAAAAGACTTTATCTCATGAAAGATTTTTTTACATTTTCAAGACTATTTTCCCTATTTTTTAATGCAAAATATAATCACCATGTCTTAATGTAGTACTATTAACTGTTGCCTAAACACTCATTTTTCAGCAACTAATATTACAATCATTCAGATATAGCATGATCCTAAACATGAGGCAGCTCCTAATTTTAGTGTCCTCTTATGTCTTGTAAGTAACATCAGGGTCTCCTTCTATGTGGGGTCACGAGACAAGACACAATGCTCCAAACCACTAAGATTAAGGACATGGCATCACCTTCATGAAGGAAGCCCTGCACATACGGTGACTGCCAGGGCCTCCATGTGGAGCTATAAACTCCTGGCTTACCATGACTGCCTCCACACTGGTCATCACAGGCAGCAGTGATGGCAAGTTTACAGTTACAGTCAACCCTTTACAATAACCCTGCCTCCAGCTATGACCTCTTTCCACCCGAATAGGAGCACTGGCCCATGCGACTGACCCTGAACTCATGGCACACCAAAATACAAGGTGATGTTAAACTTGTGGCTGTTTTTCTTTAAAAAACCCGTGTCTTGCATCTTCCTGAACATACAATGAAGTAGATAAGTATCTGATCACGATAAACGATAAAGTAGGTGATTTAAAATCACCATGGAAAACGCAGGAGAGAGAATCACATGTGATTATCAGACTGACTAATTTCCTTGCAGCTAGAGGAGAAGACTGGATCTTGGAAACAGCTTCCTCTCTCTGCAAGCTTTCTGTACGGATTGTTTGATGATTCAGTGCAGTCGGGTCAGACTAGGATTCTGGCAAAAAGATACAAAATATCCTGCAAAGAAGGATTGAAAGGGGAAGGAGAAGAGAGATATAGATACAGCTATAGCTATAGATATAATGGCACCTTCCTATGCCCATTCTCTGCTCCTGCACTCCTCATATATCACCATTCCCTGTGGAGATATTAAACACAGCATATAGCCCTTTACAATGACTATAACCATCTGATTTTTATAACTTCCCACTCCAGGCTTTCATTAACCCCAGACTCACTTGATGCCAAGTCTTCCTTCCTGAAGCACCAAGGCTATGTGTGGAGTCCAGCTGGCGAGTCAAGGAGACGTCGTAAATTGGAAGAGCGTGCTGGAGCTACTTAAAGTTGTGGTGAACCAGAGGAAAAGGACCAATTGCACAAAAGATTTAGGAAATGGATAGAAGGTGTTAAAATATCCATTGAGAGCATAATTTGTGAAACGACATCCAGAGCACAACAGAACCTAACACTAAAGACATCTACACAAACCAAAATCATCCATCCAGACCTGATTCTGCGCAGTCACCCATAAAAGCAAACTCCAAACAGCCACCATACACCTATAGTTGTACATTTCCTGACTTCTAGGAGTACAGCACAGTCAGAAAGCAGCAGATTTCGCAGTCTTGTTGATGCGCCTCTAATTTCAAAGCTGCCAGACTTTAATTGCTTTTCAGCAACGACCTCACAGGGCATGCTTTGGCTGGGAACATATTTTTATAGACAGTTATAGCTCCCTCTCTCCAAATGGAAATACTGACAGGTTTCTAACTCCAGAAATATTAGCAGGAGCCATAACAACGAGAGTCTGGTTTAAAACATAACCTGTGACCTGGAAAGTAATTTTTAACACTTTGTGTTTTAACATTTTGTGTGCCTTTTTAGGGTTGGTTAAATGTAAAAATAAGAAACTGAAAAAGAATCCCAGGTGCCAAAAATGCACAGATTTCCCTCACTCTCCACTACAGTACTTCTTGAACAGCTGCCTCCATCTCTAAAGATGGAGAGAAAAACATAATTGTGCTATATACCTGCATGAAAACATTGTGCTATGCTTAGCTCTGCTTTGTTGCAAGCACTGTAAAACACATTCATTTTCATTTAGCTTTTAAAAATAATATAATTCATCCCTAGAGAAACAGAAAGAAGGATGCATGACCAAATTCATAGAATCAGAATCATCTGGGTTGGAAGAGACCTTTAAAGGTCATCTAGTCCAAGCCCCCTGCAATGAGCAGGGACAGCTCTAACTACATCAGGTTGCTCAGAGCCCCATCCAACCTGACCTTGGATGTTTCCAGGGATGGGGCATCTACTACCTCTCTGGGCAACCTGTTCCAGTGTTTCACCACCTTCATTGTAAAAAAATTTCTTCTTTCTATCAAATCTAAATCTACCCTCTTTTAGTTTAAAACCATTACCCCTTGTCCTATCACAACAGGCCCTGCTAAAAAGTTTGTCCCCATCTTTCTTGTAAGCCCCCTTTAAGTACTGAAAGGAGATAAGGTCTCCCCGGAGCCTTCTCTTATCCAGGATAAAAAAACCCAGCTCTCAGCCTTTCCTCATAGGAGAGGTGTTCCAACCCTCTGATAATTTTTGTGGCCCTCCTCTGGACCCCACTCCAACAGGTCCATGTCTTTCCTGTGCTGAGGACTCCAGAGCTGGATGCAGTATTCCAGGTGGGGTCTCACCAGAGCAGAGGGGCACAATCATCTCCCTTGACCTGCTGCCCACGCTTCTTTTGATGCAGAATACAGTTGGCCTTCTGGGCTGCGAGCACACATCACCAGCTCATGTCCAGCTTTTCATCTACCAGTACACCCAAGTCCCTCTCCGCAGGGCTGCTCTCACTCCCTTCATCCCCCAGCCTGTCTTGATACTGGGGGTTGCCCTGACCCAGGTGCAGGACCCTGCACTTGGCCTTGTTGAACCTCATGAGGTTCACGTGAGCGCACTTCTCGAGCTTGTCTAGGCCCTCTGGATGGCATCCCATCCCTCAGGCGCGTCAGCTGCACCACTCAGCTTGGTGTCACCTGCAAACTTCCCTAACTACAGAGCTCTTTATCTGAATCTACCTAATAATTCAAAATCCTGTAGTACAAAAATGGTCTTTCTCATTTGCAGGGATGTACAGGAAATATAAGCCCACTTCACAGATGTTCCTGTTTCAAAATCAGTCTTCGTTCCAGTGAAGAATAAAGCAGGAATAAATATTTCAAAGATAAACCAAGTTCTGGTGCTGGCCACCTGACAAAAGCATTTCAGTGTGCCGGGAGCAGGAACACAGGCACTTGGGAACCAGCATCCCCAGGTTCTCACACCCTTTCACAGTATTTAGTGGGCTAAAAGGAAGCCCCCAGTGACCGGCACAAAGACACACCAGTATGCTCTCCCCACAGTGCCTGGGAAGCTACTGGGGCAGCCAAAGTCCTGACAACACTGGAACATCGCAGTAAAGTGAGCGTCCCAGAGCTCAGGAGCTGAAGCAAACACCCCTCCCAGCAATAATGCCCCAGAGAAGCCCACCAGACTAAGAGGGATTTATATGCCAGTGGTTTCTGCAGTTATTCTGAGATGGTCCAGACTTGGTTGCATGTAATGACCTGCAGNACTATGCCAGCTACTAGGAAGAAAATAAACTCTGAATTAAGCTGAAACCAGGACAACTAGCAATACTTATGTGCACCCACATTTATTTTACAACTAGCAATCTTCCTGCTACTGTATTTAGTAGTAACAGAGTCTCTGTGGCTCACTGGAAGCAGACAGGCTACAAGAGAGCACGTGCAAATGCATACACAGTACAGTATTTTAGAACCAGATTACTTTTTTAACCATATCCATTAAATTTTACTTTGTTCTGTACCTCTCTCTGCAGAAGATATAAGATATAGAATTGAAGAATCCTGATTTACAATCAGAAGAAATGATAACTATTACTAGATAAATAATCTTAAAGCTGAAACAGAACATTGGGAAACATAAATTAAGAAGTTACTTAGGATATGCTTTACTGCTTAACTTTCTGGTTGAAGACTGGAGAACATGCATTTATCAATACATAGAAGTTCAATGGGAAAAATAATTATCGTCTCCTTTTAAAAGCTGTCTGAACTCTGTTTCCTTAAGGAAACAGAGTCTTGCCAGCCTTAATTATAGTTTCCTCCAACTGTAACATTCATAGCTCTTAAACCTTAGTTTTATTGCCAGTAATTAGAGTGTATGGTTTCTGTCCAAAAGATGGAAATGTTTTAAAATATTAAGAACTTTGACACGAAAATTAAGTATTTTGGTATTGCCAAATGACCATTTCACGCTCCCCCCCTCTATTTCCCCTTTTTCCTATTTTGCTGAATTAATTTTGGAACATAACACCTATCATGCTTGGATTTCTCCCAGACAAATTAACTTGAAATCATTATTTATCATTTACAATGCCTTTTCTAAATACATTTGGCAACCAAATCCCAGCCCGATCCCTTTTTACCAAACAGTCTGTTGGAGCAAGCAGGGCTTTAGACACCAGGAAAACAATTTGTGCCACAAGAGCGAGAGTACTAAACCCAAACTTTCAGTCCTAAATATATTCTGCAAAAGTATATTCTGCACTTTCAGTATATAAGTGATAAAATACATGACTAAAATGTGTGGGCAGTATTTTGACCATGGCAGGCTAGAAACAACACATAGGTTAAAGAGCCTTGTTAAGTAGTGGAGTGGGCACACATACCACAAAACATATGCCTTAGCAACCTTCTGTTATATTAGCCAACTAATGACACATGCTTTGCATCCAAGTATCATTAAAGGAACATGAACAAACAGCGCACAGCAAAGCAATGCTGTAAAACTGGACGTAGACTCTGCAATGTTATATGACTTATAAAACAAAATCTTTGAACTAGAAACTTCACTACAGCCACTGCTACCTCAGGAAGCTGCGGTTTGCTGCTTGGAACGCTTCATTCGTGTACTATTTTTAGGAATGTGGACATCTAAATAAAATTTTGTAGGCACACAAGGTTATCTAAGGGTAAAACTTAGTTTATCATGTTCAAAAACACAAGAGAAAAGGAATACAGAACAATATGTGCATACTGGGGCAGTCTTTTTGGAGAATGTGGTGATTAGGAGAGAAAGAAAGGCTTGTCATAACTCTTTCAGTCGAAGTTGTGCTCTTAGAAATCTGCACCACCATGAGGTTCAGAAGGGGTCTCGGATAAAAAGAAGGTAGTTTGAACGTCACTTCTTTTCAGGAATGGATTTCTTCCCCATAAATAGCTGGCAGAGAAGTAAGTGTGTTGGTTGGTAATGAGTAGGCTGAAGTGTTTTTCTGCATTCATCCAGCTGATTGTGCTCAAGCTAGTATCTCCCCTTCCCTTTCTATTTAAACATGAATACAGTCTTTCTCATAGCTTTGTTCCTACTGATGGCACAGGTACCCCTAGAGTTTGCTGCATGGACAAAGACCTCTTAAGGGCTTCAACTGGTCCATCAGAAAACTCTTTGTTGTACCACCATCAGCTTATCCTTTTCCTTTCCACACAAAGGAAAGTTCCAGCCAAATGCTGCCTTACCACGTCCTCCTGCAGCCCCTGTACAACTGCCTACCATGGCATGGGCCTCTGTGGAAAGGCCTACATTCTCTCATTAGGTGCAGAGAGAATTAGGAACACCTCAGTTAGGAACCATGATGCTCAAGTATTTACATGCCCAAGTATCTAATTAAATGTGTTCTGTAGCAGAGAAGCAGGTCAGGTCACATCAACTTTTTACCCCAGAGGGCTACAAGGTAGGCTGGTCTGAGGGCACAGAGGAACATTGAGGGCATACAGAAGGAATTTCAACAAGTTTGCAAGATATTAGCATGCAACACAGTTTTACAGGGGGAGAACACGTACAGGGGAAGCAGAGACAAGAAAAGTTTCAAAAAGGAAAATTAGTCCTTCACATTCACACTATTTTCACGCTATTCCACCTCTTTTATCCAAAGAAAAAGTACTGCAAGCAACCTTACTCCAGGCCAGGATGCATTTGACTTGAGCTCTTTACTTCAGTTCTTTACTGTACGAGATACATATTAACAACGAGAAGCAGAGATACTGTACCAAGGAAGCCCAGGTTACATTTCAACTAAGAAATTCTGTATGGTACAGCTAGGTTCCCCATCTTTATTTCTAGATGAAAGTAAAATAGCAATTAGTTTTGAGTAGTAAGATGCTTAAAACCATTCCTATTATCTTCTTTCACTACTCACCCCCCTGTTCTTTTTGCTTGCCTCCACAGTCCCAGTTCGGTTGTCAGAAAGGCTGCAGGTCAGACTGTGTACCAAACCAGTGGAACATTTACCAGCATTTAGCTGATTTAGTCATTTAAATTATAGGAATTTTATATACTTTGGGGATTGCCTTTCTGCTGTTTGCACTTCAGCAACTGTGCCATTCCCACCCCCATCAATCCCGCTGTGTACAGGAAGTCACGCTCCTTTCCTAATGATGGGATGTTACGCTTGTGTGTGTCTGTGTGCGTGCGTCTGTATTCAATGTTAAACCACTTCCTCAGGCTTCACGGAAAGGTTCTTGGAGAAGGTGGTGTGCAGAGGAGTGGATGTAGAACAAAGCTCATGTGGGAAAGGGAAGAGAAAATAAACACCCAGGTAAAGCCAGCAAAGGAGTTTGTTAATACTCTGTTTCACAGTGCTGGCTGATTTCAAGTCCTACCTATCCCAGTCGCACATGCAGAATTAACAATTGATTATTAGATTAATTCCGCATACTATGAGAGTTAGTTAATACTTTAAGAAATGCTTCAAATTTGTTCTGTTCTCTAACAGTTTGCAGTTCCATGCTTACCTCCTAGACGTCAGCTGCCAGTTCTACTTGCTGCTGGGACAGACTAGCTAGTAAGATCCAGCTGGAAGTTAACAAGCTGAATCTGGCCCAGTGCCTTGTCCCTGGAGGAGGCAAACCAGCCAGCACAGCCCAGCCAGCTGCATCTCGCACAGCTGGGCTGGGAGCATCTGCCACCCCGTAACATCATGGCCTTGGAGAAACCTGAGCACTGCAGTTTTCTTCAAGTGTGGAAGAAAGAGGAGTCAGCAGAACTGCAAGCTGCTGTTTATCAGAGGGGAAAAGGAGACAGGAGCGGAAGAGGTCTGCCTCCAACACAGCTCAAGGTTGCCCTGAGCTTCTGCTATTGCTGTCTCCCAAGAAGAAACCCAAAACTGACATCTTGTTCACATGCTCCAGTGGTTAAGACCCAACCACGTTAGGCTAAATAAAAACATAACCATCAGCTCTCCTGTGGTATGTTACCTGTAAAGTCCTCAAAATAGAAAACCAAAAAAAAAGCTTTTCAGAACCAGATCAGAAAGGCTGAAACTATTAACTGCAAATGTGCTAATCCCAAACCTGTCCTCTCGCTTAGCAGTAGGAATTGTCAGTTTGATGTATATGAAGAGATAGATCACACTTAGCAGGGCTCAGAGAAATCTCGGAGGTTTTTCATCCCTGTGGAGAAGATTCCCATGGTGGCATTCAGCTGGAAAGGCTCTTCCAGGCACAGAAAGTGTTACTGGAGTCCTGCTGGGCAGCTGTAACATCTCTGCCCATTCATCAGCTTTTCCTCAAAGGTTCCTGCAGCTCAGGAAAGCTCCCTCCAAATACCCTTTTCTGCATACGCTGTCCAGCCAATAGAAATTAGCGGGATATGCTGAAGTGGGATTTAGAACAGGAAAAATTAAGTTAGATATTCTGAAAATTTCTGAAAAGGTCACATTCCATAAAGAGAAGTAATCATCCAGTTGATTTGCCTTCTTTAATTGTTCTCTACCTGCTGGTAGGAACGTTTTGACATGTGTCAAAACAAACAAATAAAAATGCATCCAAAAGTGAAAAAGCTCATCCAAATGTATCTAAGTGTCTTTGGCAAAACTAAGCAAAAATACATGACAGAACAGACCAATATTTGCTTAAGTGATACATCAACTTCTGACCAAATCCAGAAAGTGTGCAAATGTAAGATTCTGGCATACAGCTGGAAAAAAAAAAAAAGTTAATCTTTATAAACCACAAAATAACATCTGCTTACAAATGTGATGCAGTTTCAAGTATGTTCTTGTGAGATCTCCCATCTTTACATACTTAACTATGCAGAGCATTTTCACAGACTAAGAACAGAACCATTCTGAAGAAGACACCATCATGGAGAGACGAAGCTGAATTCTGCTCAGCTCCATTTGTGGCGATAGAAATCCATCACCAGCTTAATCCACCTCGCTAAACAATTGTACGAAAACAGTTGCACCATAGTCAAATTTGAAAATCAAACTCCTTATTTCGAATGGTCTTGAAACCAGCCTCATTTGACTAGATAATTAAAATCACTTACATCTGTACAAATTTGAAGTTGTTTGGAAATATGAGTATGGAAAGTAACTTTCAAAGTGAAATGATGAGGGAGTCTATAAAATGTATGGTACCAAGCAAACACGCTTGGGACAATAAATCAATCAGTCAAGCCATGTCCCAGACATCAGGTACTATTCTTTCACTTGACATCAAATAGCAAGTACCTGTTCTCTCCTTGCTAACTGAAACGGCACAGCAGAATACCCTAACCCTTCCCTAGCTGCACTGAGTCTGGTCTAACAGTAATGATAGGTGTTTGTAGAACTGGAATAAAAAGACTTACAGAAGAAAAAACAAACAAACAAAAAAAAGGACACGCACAAATGAAATAATTAATCTAACGAGGTGTTATAAGTTGCAAAACCGTACATACCACTCTAAAAATCCTACCTTAATGCACAGGTGCATACAAGTCAAATATTTTCACCTGCACGTGGCCAGTAACTTTACCATGAGAAAAATTTACACTCACCAATTATAAGGAATCAAAGCATAAAATGGGAATTCACTGTTTTCTATTTAAATAAGACATAAATCCCATAGGAAAACCCTATTTATTGTAGAGGAGGGGAGAATCTAACACTCAAGAAACTGAATTCAAATTCCTTATAGAAATAAAAATTAATTTGCTGAACATATTTTCAATAAATCCTTCAAACCCATGAAACTTGAGTCAGACTGACTTTTAAAGCACTTTTAAAAAGCACTTTACAAACTCCCTTTGATCAACACTGGAGACATAAAACCCACCTACAAGGTCAGCTGTAGAGAACATCAAGAAGAGCAGGGGCCACACAGAAGCACTTGCCTACACAGACAAAACAAATACAATACGTATAAGATTTCAACACATTTTCAAGTCTTTTTAGATTTGGCAGAAAATGCATGTTCCCTTGAGTCCTGTTCAAACTATAAACTTTACTCAGGTCTCAGCTTTGTGAGTCTGTTGAAACAACTGTGTTTTCCACAGTGTATTTTGTGTTGACTACAAATGTTGGAAAAAAATACATATATTTTTTCCTTTGAGAACTAAACCACGACTGCAAGCCCCTGACCGAAAAAAGCCCAGAATGGTAACTATGCAGAACCAGAAAGGAACCCAAGGAAAACAATAACTTATTTACACATACAAAATACTATGGAGAGGTTAATATTGCTGTGCAAGTGAACATACCAAGATTAGGAGCTTGGCAGAGCATCCTAATGTGCTTTCTAGGCAATCCTGAAATTCAACGTACCATGGCAAGACTCTCCACGAACACTTCTGCTGAAAAAATCTTCAACTTTCAAGCTGCTCTAACAAAATTAGAGGCAAGCAGATTTCTTTATTTGGTAAGCATTTCCATCAACTCATTGACAGTTGTGAGAATAGGGATGTCACCCACAGGAACTATGTTAGCTTTGTGCACACAAAGGTTTGCAGAAGGTATTGACTCCAACCTATTTTTGTGAAGTGAAGGTTTTGAAAATGAAGAACCAAAAAGGACCTGTGCAGGTTGTACAATATAAAATACTTGTCATAAGCCTTTTTAATTTCATCTTAAAAGAGTTTTTCTACCATAATCCCTTTTGCTATTGTACCATAGCAGAATGATGTTTCAAAAAAACCTCACTGCAACTTCGGTCTTCAGACTCTACCAGAACTTCCCAGACCAGAGCCCACCTTGCAGGGATTCTGAGTCTTGACAAAGGTATTTCTTTTCACAAATTCACAATTCAAAATGTTGTTTTGCTCAACTACATTAATACAAATGCTCTGCTTTACTGAAATTTATAACAAATGTGGTTTAATTTCCACCACAGACATCCTGGATCATTGTCAAGCCATAAACAAGTACACCCTAGTAACAAGCTACAATATTTAGAAGCTAGGGATGGAATTCACCTCACCCAACTTCACCAGCTAAAACCTTAAGGATTGACTCTTAGGTCAGCCCCTTGGGATAAGTTAAATTACCTTCTGGAGATGCTCATCCTCTTCCACTGACTACAGAAGAACCCAAAATCTAAGCAGGTTGAACATCCCTGCTGAGATGCCCATTTCATTTCACTGACTAATGGCTAGGTCAGACTGAATCTAACCTTCAGATGGCTAAAACTAAGTGAAATGGGTCCCTCTTTAAACTTTAATCTATTACATTCTTGTACTCTGTTTGCTGTAACAACCTGCATGATGCAAAGATGCCACACTTCTGGGGTAGACAGACAGATGCTTGCTGAGTGCATCTGTTTACTAGGCAGCAGCTCCAAAAATACATCATTTGCATAAATATCTAAAGAAAGAAAGAATAGAGAAGCTGCAGTAAAATGAGGGTTATTTTGCCTATTATTTCACAAGAGGTTTGAAAATATCTTTTTGCTGTACATTTGGCTAGGAACTATGACCACTCAATGCACATGAATTCACATCATCTCCTTGAAGTTGCCTCTAAAGACCCCTTTTATTGCAGTTTATTTATTACACTTAAAACTCCTTAACCACATAAGAAAATTACTTTTGGCTTAAATTTCAGTACAATTACCTTTCAGTGGTTGAATTTCCAGCTTTGAGATTTAATGGGATTTTCTGGGGTTTAATGCTTTTTTTGTACGTATGTGCATTTAGCATTACTGTACTGTTATGCTATAGGAAATGAGGTACTCGTTCTTAGAGAACACCAGCTTCTTGATAAATTCAATCAGCAGACAAACAACTGTGTCTTTGTCACAGAAGCCCAAGTTCAAATGCATAAGGATCAGATAATGAAGGGAAAAAAAAAAAAGTCTTGTATGACACAATCTGCTTTCACTTTATTTAATAAGTGAATGCACAAGTATCTAAATCAGATGCTCAGGATCCAAAGCAGTTTGAATTAGTGCATTTTAAAGCCTAAAATATGTTTAAGCAGTTGGATGTTATAACAGCATATACCACATTAAAATTAAGTTAAAATCAGACTTTTTCCTGGTAGTCTTAAATGTAAAAGAGAGGAGAGAAAAAAAAAAGAAAAAACCAACACACAAAACAAACAAATGGCCCTAAGCTCCAGAAATACTTTTAAAATTTGGGGGAAGAGGGGTTAAAAGAATCAGAATTAATTTTCAGAAACAAATTACTATCTTAACATCCTTGTCTTTTATGTTCTGAATATGTAACAGGAAGTGGGAATTGTCAGAGGTATGTATAACTATGCCTAAATTATTGCTATAAAGCCAGCTAGCCTAATTCTTAGAGAACTTCTAGTTAGAACCTACTCAGATTACATGCAGATAATAAAAAGAATTAAGCTAGGAAGCTGAAGGGGTTTTTTTTGCCCACACGTCATTTAAACATGAATCCAATTACTGAAGTTTCATGGAGCAGCTGTCTCACTCCATTCAGTTTCCCCTAAAACAAAGATGATATAGCTGTATTGCGGTGTTGAACAATCCTGAATTAATGTGGGCAAATGAAATCCCTTCTACAACATTATTCTGCTGTGGGAGGGGGTGTGGAGGAATCCCTTTTAGCATAATAAAAATTATGGTGATATAATGAATAATTATTATGGGATTTTATAGCTGGAAGGCATGGTAGTTATTTCAAAGCTATTTGTAACCAACAGCCTTATAAAAAGCTAGAATGTATTACATATGTGCAGAAGGTAACTGCGAGCATGTATTAAATCCCAACATCTGAAATAATGAACGGATGTTTGTTTCTACAGTGACTACCTCTTTATCAAAAAATGTGGGCTGATGAGCAACTAAATTATTATCAGCCTTTTAAGAAAACAGAAATGAGGACTTAAAAATAATCTGCCATGAGATGAGAGCTCTCCTTTCCTTCTCTGACAGCTATAGCATTCCGTTCCTTCCAGCAGCAATTTGGTTTTCTGGTGAAATGCATGGGTGGATGAGCCCTGGTAGATTAATTAGTTCCAGTTGCCATTCAAAAATGGGTTGATGCCAAAGATCAGAGTATCCAAGAGGTGGTATTGCCAACACTTAAGATGTGGGAGAATGGGATCCCAAATACCCAGGTACTGGATTCCTGTGATAAATAAAACAATGGGATTTCTTTCTTCTCTCGTTAAGAAAAAAAAAAAATCCATAAAGGAAAAATAGAAGAAGCAGTGTCTGCCTGCGTTTGCAGTCAGTTTGCATAAGAGCCTTGAAATGCATGAACTACTTCACTTCCAGTTTTTTGCTTTATCTCCCTTGCTTTGTAGAAATATCAGCAATTCCAATAAGTTTTGAGGAAACTTTTACTTCATTATCATGAGGTAATGCTGTGATACCACTCAAGAGGATGGTCCATATACCTTCTCTGTATTTCCAGGAGTTAAAAACAGATCTCACTGCTGTTAGTCTCATATAGCAAAAGAACATTTAGATTGGTAAGTGATATCCCTGTCTTTATTTCAACCTGTGAGCTTTTTCATCTTATTTCCACCCCCCGTCTTGTTGAGGAAGGGAAGCGAGAGAGGGGCTGGGTAGGCATCTGACAGCCAACCAAGGTCAGCCCACCACACTTAGACAAAGGCAACAATCCTGAGATGAAGTGTGAATATCCATGTGGACTATGGAAGTGGGAGATGCACCTGAACATGGGTCTGTTCCTCTGAACAGAACTAACTGCTCTGAATATGACTTTGAGGGGGTCACCTACAAGTAGTAAACAGCTCCCTTCAAAGTCAGTCTACTTTTTTAAGCATATCTAACCGGTTTGTGGAATTAATAATTCAATGTGAAAAATTTTTGAATGAATGTAATAGAAAGGGTGAAATTTATTAGTTTTTCCAAAAGTCTTGGAAAAGACCATTTTTATGTGCTTTTTTGTAAAATTTTGATTTTTGACACCTAAACAGAACATAGCAAGGACTTCAACAGTATGGAGTAATTCCTCTGTATGTGCTCACACACTTCAATACCTACATTTACACACACTTTTCTGAAAAGCACAAGTCATCAAGACACATAATGAAAAACTAGAAGATTAGATTTCTGCCTATGCCCTTTTAATAGAGCCATGGCCTTTGTTTTCTACCAAAACATGTTTGTCTCACTAGGGTATGCTTATGCAAACGTCCAGAATTCCCATCTCGGGGTCCACCAATAGCTTCTGTCCCCCCTCCTGCAGATGTTTTAGTGCCGCTCTGCAGTTTTGATCCATGCAGAGGCAGACCCAGCTAGGTCTGAATAGGGAAGCAGCACATCCACTGACATGATGTGGGTATGCACATTCCTCACCAGCCTGTGCCTAAAGGCATGGAAGCGAAGGAGGGATTGCAACAGAGTTTTTTTAACATGCTTCCCACAGGGATGTTGATACAGAATCCAGTTATCCTGTTTTCACTATGAAAGGAGTGGCTAGTCCAGGCAGCATGCATGTAGGGTCAGTGGGTTCAGAAATACTCACAAGTGTAAACACTATTTTGGGGGGAAGGAAGAGCAGGCAATCAGACCACTTACATAGTGTGGCCCTGGGCTAGCTACCCATTAGTACCCAAGCACTAGTTTCTTAAAAAAGATGAACAAAGCCGATCCATTTAAATGCTTAGCCATGAAACAATGTTTAAGAACTGGTTATTAACATTTCTGTATAAAAAATTACCACTGATGAAGGAAGACTGCATCCTATATCCATGTTTTCCTATATACATCCACTCTTTGTAACCTCTATTCTGAAAGACAATAAACTAAGACATGCTTTGAAACAACTGTTTTAATAATGCAAGTGATATACTTGAAAAGCTGCTGCTTGTTCAAAATGAGTTTTTCCTCAAGAGCAAGGATATTACATTTCAGTTTTCAGGAATTTAAAGGGACAACGCAACCAACACTGATGCCTGCTTATTCTAACAATATAAACCATAATACTGTTGGCTTGAATCCATTAATGAATTAATCTTTGTCAGAAGAGTGTCTATAAAGAAGGTTCTTAAAAGACCCCAAAGACATTATAGCACTGATGGCTTACCATTATGTGGTATAACAAAGTTTTACTCAACCAGTTCTAAAAGCAGACATATGGAGTCCATTAAACCCCTCTCTTTTTTGTGGTGTAATTCTGAATGGCTGTATTATGCTACTTATTTAAAATATGGATTGTAACTTCCACCACCAATTAATAAGAGTTCTACACATTGCATGCAATTTATAAGATGCACAAACTTTGTCATCAGCACCTAAAACTGAAACAATGTCAAGAACTGTATTTCAGCTAACAGTGACAAATAGAAGATTAATATGATGAGAGCCAAATAA
>VZTL01037239.1:0-14818 GCA_013400535.1 Scopus umbretta | reverse complement strand
TTTCCAAATTTAATGATTCTGTGATTCTAGTGATCACATCAGGTGCTGCATCTTGTCCTTGTCTCCCTGGTAGCAAAGAACCCCTTTTGTTGCACCAGAAATTAAACTGGCAGCACCCCAACAAAATTCCCAGCAGGGGTTTTTGCTGTGCAGTAATCTTCAACAAGCTGGGACTGCAGAGCCTGCGGTATTGGGTTATTCCCAGGCTGAGATTTCTAAAGAATATGCTCTATACTGACTTATTATGATACCATTTCTAGCAGTGGTACATTTTAAAATACCCATGTGATAGCTCTGGGGTCTGGCCATGTGTCTCAGAGTGTAACTAAAACTTCAATCCTCCTTCTTAGAGTTAGGTGATAAATCTTTCTGTTCGCTGATAAAAATTCAAATCTCTATTTTACTGAGAAACCAAGCACTTTGAATCTAATTCATGGTTTCCTCCCTGAGTACTCCAGGAGCTTATTTTAAATAAAACAGCCATAATTGTTAATAATAAGAGCTGGAAAAAAGAGCATCTTGCATAAGCTGGAAACTGGGATTTATTCTGGCAGTCACATGCTGAATTCAAGTGAGTAATGCAGACAAGATGGGGGAATGCCTCTGGTCCCTGATCTGTTCTGCTCACCTAACATTGACGGTCCAGATATCCTTGTATAGGTCAGACCAAACTATTATGTTAGTAATAGAGCATATAAATGTCATATAAAAATGAAATACAAAACAGAAAAGCCCAGAAATTCATTTTGCGTAGCCACTGAAGCTGTGTCCCAGGTGTAACATGGACAGTGTATTAAAATCTGCTCACAACTGAGGTGAGCAGAGATGACATGCAGCCTGGTTGTTCTCTAGGGAGAGAGAGGTGAAAACCCTTAGCTTATTTTCTGTGCTCTTCTAAAATGAAATCTTAGGTACCCTTAATATCTTTGGCTAAAAAAAACATTTGTGGCTTGTTGTGGGTATTGAAAACAATAGATGCTGTACAGGCAACAATATGTAGTGGCATAATCTGAAAGTTGAAATTGTTTTTGAGACAAAATTTAGCAGCTTTTACTGCCAGTACTGAAAGATGAACGGCAACTGAAAATAATTTTGTCTTGCTTTTGACGTCTTAGTAATAACAAAGTTGTTAATGCCTTAATAATACAAAGGTAGTCGTACTATATCAGTATTTCATCTTGTGTAGCTAGTGGGGATGAAGAAAAAAGCACTGCAAAAATTTATAAGGCAAATACTGCTCTTCCTGTAACCACAGTAAATCTAGTCCCCATAATGTATGATTTATTTGTCTACAGAAGATACCATGTTTCAGGATGAAAAAGGTAATAAAAGGGCTGTGTCCTTTTGGACAATTCACAGTTTCCATGACTGATTGTACCTTGATTTGACTATCTAAATGCCTCTATTCTAATAAGTGAACTTGGTACTTTTGAAAACATTTTTTTTTAGTATTGGATTGCCATGTAGTATTTTTCATTAGAAGAAGAATGAAAGCAAGGACTTTTCAGTTAGTAAAAGCTGGGATTTTTGGGTTTTTTTTTCCCCTTTCAACTGCTGACAACATCCTCTACTTGACAAGTGGCACAATCTAAACAAACAGTGTTGTATTTCTCAGGAATTTCCCATATCATGGGCAGAGGTGTTGGGAGAGAAATATTTATCTCAGTGAGGATTTTGACTGATCATGACTAGGCTGATAGCCTCATTTCTAGGTTTTGGGTTTTTTTAAGCTGGTTGCAACTAATTACTTGTGATTCAATACATATACAAATATGTGTAACAATAAATCCAGCTGGGAGGCTTACAAAAAAAAAAAAATCACACTGCTTATCACTAATTTTAAAGGATAGAGGGAAGAGCTAAGGTTGCATGACTGTCCATACTAATTCATTTTTTCATTTTCAGAAGTCTGTATATAATGAAAGATAATTTTACAAGATGGAATAATGACTGGATAACTGTAACTCGCTTAATGAAGATTTGCTTTTGTCACTATCTCATTTATTCCATTTACTTATTTACCTTCTGGGACAAAATTCCTTCATATCATACAGGTTATAATATCAGCTGGGATATATAGATCAAATATTTAGTCTAATCGCAACCAAAAATTTCTAATAGCTGGCCTTACCAAATATTATCCAGGAGTGTTACCAAATATTATTCAGCTGCATTCAGACATAGAAGTATATTGCAAGCCATTTCTCTGTGCAGTTTTTAGTACCACTGAGCAGCAGAAACTTCTAAATCTAATGCAGGTTTCATCTAAAGTAACAGCTTTGGGTTGATACACCTTTACCCATCTGTTCAGAATAGTGGTATAAGGGTAGAGGTTTGGAGGGTTTAGTCTGCTAAGATGTTTTTCCATTCCTGTAGTTTTCTCTTGTTTCTTCTGCATCTTTCTATTGCACTTCTGTTCATCTCAAGGAAAAGGCCAAGCTCAACACCTAGCTGACACATTTCAACAGGGCTTCAAAGGGGGCTTCAACAAATCCTAACCATCTCATGACAAATGTTAGTATTACTGTGCATAGTCTTAATATTCAAAATGTCTCTGAGAAGGGGGAACGATCATTACTTTGCCAAGTGCTCTTGCCAGGAACTGATGTTTTCTCTGTAGATTTGTACGCTATATGCCTAGTGGGGAAGAAGAATCATGGTAGCAGAAGTAAGCTGCAGAAATTAACATCAGGAAGATTTAAAATCTGGCCCCAAGGAGACCTGAAAGTTGAGGACAAAAATAACCATGCCTTATTTTCAGGTTCTGAAAGGATAAAGCTTGTAATACTTTACAAGTAAGACTGCATGGTGGTTGTGCATCTGAATATAGCTTCTGTTATAAAGAAAATTTGTAATGATTAGACTGTTGTGGGCTGGATTCATTAAAGGGATTAGTTTGTGTTTGGGCATATGTGTTTATGTAGCTATGTGTGTGATGTGTGTATATAAATCTATTCCCACACAGAAGACTTTGTTAGCTTTGACTTCAGATTGCTAGACAACATATCCCACCAACACAACCTGTAAGGGGTGTGTGGGGGGAAAGCTGTTCTTTCCTGTATTCCTCACTCTCTGTTGTATTCATTAATTATGTCTTTTAATTACTAATTACTCTTTCCATGCCTTATGCAGAAACTTTGAATCTCTTTCTATTCCAGATGATAGCGAAGTGGTTCAGACTTTGACCGAGTTTCCTGAATATACAGGCATGATTTTTTCTGATGATGGATGAGGCTGTTATCAATGGCATGATATGTTCTTCCACATGTTGTTTTTCGTAGTTTGTAAACTTACAGACTTTGCAACTGGCATACTTTTATGTGAGACAGGACTGCAGATGGAATTTGTGAAAGAATACCATCTTGAGTTGTGGTGTTTTGGAAATTCATTGCATCGTGTTGGTCGTCTTTTGTTCTCAATTTGCCTGTATTTACCTCAAATTCCACCCTGCTTGTAATACAGTCTAAAGGTATGTAATCATTATTTGTGATAATGGTGACGTATGGATGGTTTATTTAATATCAGTCAATGAACTGTGGGACAGCTGAGCTTGGTGGGTAGTGCCAGTTCTTTACCAGGATAATTGCTGTGGGCAGCTCTTAACATGGTGATGCCTCAGGAGTCATTCAGTCCAAATATGACTCCCCTTTGAGGGTTCTTTCTTCCTATTCTTCCATTTCTACTTTGCTTTGCAGAGCATATCTTCCTAACCTGTGGTTTGCATTCTCAGAAGCTTATCTTTGCCAGAAGAACGCGACCATAGCCATTATTGAAGGATTGCTCCCTAGTGGCTTATCTAATAAAATGATTTTTCTGGAAATGTCACATATAAATAAAGGCCAAAGATCATTCAGCATCTCTGCCAGACCCTCTCCATCATGCTACGCTTACTGTCACAAGACATTTAGTTTCATAAGAGAGCAGCTGCGCCAAGTGTTACTAACAAAAAATGAGTACCAGTCAAAACTGCTTTGGCTTTGACTGTAAAACCTGCAGTTTGGGCCAGGGTCATAAAACAGCTTGCAAATATGCATCAGAAGTCAGCAGCTGCTATTGCTCCCATGCTGTCTGTGGAATGGGTGGGATTTCCCTCAGATTACCAGTGTTCTACTTCATGTTACTCTCCTTGCATTTGCCAGGGGTCCTGTGTGGTGGTTTCCTCTGCTCTTGGAAACCAGCATAAAGACTTCTGCAATGGCCACAGACTCCTTTCCTAAAACAGGGGAAGGCTGGGAGGCTGCTACATCTAGGACACGGGGTTTTCTCTAATGAATGGAACAATATCTTTTAAGTTTATTGGGTTTTATGGAATTATGGAACATGGCAATGTTGGCATCTCGATTTATTTTTTTATTTAAACCATGATGAGGGAATTTATTATATTAATTGAATACAGTCAGTTTGCTTATATGTTCAGTGACACATGGAAGTACATGTTATCTGAGCTAAGGTAGGTAGGTGTGTCACTTTTGCATCCTTTTTCTTACCCTCCTGCTTATATACATACTATATGTCATGTTCAGATGAATAATGTCTTCTTTAGTCTAGCTGTATATTTGCTCTACCTAATTTCTCTTGCTCTTTCCAGGTCTCAAATTCCTTTCTCCCTTTGATTAGTAACCATGGTGCTTGTAATGTGCAGCAATTATAGACTGGAACATACCAGCATAGAGTAATTTATGCAAAAGTAATTACTTAAATGACTCTTCATTATATTGCAATCAAATCCTAGATGCTCTGGTATAGATGTTACATATCCGATCTCAGCATGCTACTTAAAGTCTTTGAGTCTGATTCTGAGATGATGTAAATCAGTGCAGCTCATCTACACAGCTTCAGTGCTTTGAGAAGGGCTGCACAGGCTAGTGCAAACTGATTTACAGCTATAAAAGAAAAGAAATTGAACAACTACACAGAAAGGTAGAGCTGAGCGAGGCTAAAGTATTCCGAGAACAGTAGTCTCAGCAGTCCAACAACGACAGCGATCGTATTCTTTCTTCTCTGAAAGTCCTTTGAGATAATTTTCTGCATTGTTACCTTAGCCACTGAGTTAGCCACAAAGTGGTGAGTGATGCTGATGTCAATTGAAACTGTAGCTGGGTTTTTCTGTTGTTTGGGAGGGGAAGGAGGGGTTGCTGGCTGGCTGAAGACCTTAGCAGTGTGGTAGTCCCAGTTTACGTTTTGATCCTGTTTAAGTTTTATAATAGCAAAGCTGCCTTTGACTGTTCAGTTGGCAATTTTAGGCAAATCTGACAGTAGCTCATTTGGAGGACTGCATTGCAAGATGTGTAACTGAGGCTTCAAAATGTCCGAATGAAATTAGCATGTCTACTTCATGTTGCAGGGTAGTGATGAGCGTTTGTAGAGACAGTTGCTTTAATTCGAAGTATTGTAATTGATTGCATCCTGAATAATGTGGAAACTCAACCTCATTTTCTCCATATTTCAGAGTGAAATCTAAAAATGCCCGGATCCTCTGATGATGCACAGAAGGGTTATTATCCACCATGAAGTCTTTGTGCAAGCACTATTTCTGCATTTTAGGCTACATAGCTATGTTTGCTGTGGTTTGAGTGAGTGCAAGGAAAACCCTTTTTGCTGATTCCAGTTTTCATTATGTTCAGAGATTTGCATAGAGCACATTTAGCTTAATCAAGTCTTATGGAAAGTAATTTCAGGAAAGTCTAAAAATCTCTCAGCTATGGTACTTAACATGGTCAGCAGGAAATGCCAGTGAGAATCCATCCATCTTTCTGGTTCAACTGCTTTGTCATTAGATAAGCAGCATGGCATCTGTGTTTCACAAAAGTATTTCTTCCAGCAAGAAACCGTTTCCTGCTTTGTATGAAACAGTTCAGTACTAAATGTTGTTATTTCTCTGCAATTCCATCTCCTGCCCTCCTTTCTATTTATTATGAGACAATGGCAAACTGATCTCAATTTGTGTGCGAAGAGGTGATGCCACAATATGAAATATTTTAATGTGTACCCTTGGCTAAGGTTGTTTATATTAAAACTGTTGCTACTTTGATTTCATGATTTTATTAGTCAGCTAGTCTGTGGCAGATTACTGAAGCTTTATTTACATGCAAACATGCACGTGAACTTCACTTTTAAGTTACAGCTGCATCTTACTGCATGTCTAAATAATAAAATTAAACCACGTGCTGACTGAAACATACTGTTTGTACAAGTTTACTTTCAATTCATACTTTGAGACTACCAAAACAGAAGTAAAAATAAGACGTTTGAAGAGACACTTGGCTTATTTCCATCATCCCTCTACTTTCAGGATGTGTAAGATACTTTGTTTACATACAGAAGAGCAGTGCATAGTTTCCCATTACTGAGTCTTAGAGGAATTTTTTTTATAATATCAAAGGATTGGGTTGGTCAACAACCTTTTGTTCTATGAAAACACTGTAATTGCTAGAAAAAGACCTTCTGTTCATCACAGCAAGGACCTGTGGTCAGAAGATGTTGTTCTCTGAAAGACGTTGTATAAAAATGGCATCATACAGTGGCATGCATCTTGAACAAAATTTTGGCAACAAGTTTAATGCCAACCGGAGAGAATGTACAGCTACACCAGTGTAGTGCTACAGTTGGGATGATAAACCCAGCATATTTCATTGCATATTTCATTGCAAAAACATAGCTTTATATGAAGAAAAGACACTTGCTATTATTTTGCTATTATGAGTAGTTTTTTACTATCTAGTCTGCAGAGATTTATGGAGGCTTTACTTAAATTTGAATGCAGAGATCTGAAAGGTAGGTTACCCAGAACTGGTGAATGTCATGACTAGCTTGAATTGTAAAAACCACAGATTCTAATTCCTCAAAAAGAAAGGAAAGAGTGCATCACGTACGTGACATTTGAAAAGTGTTTCCCTTTTACAATACACAATCATACCATTTCAGACTCTACAGGGTTTTTTTAGACAAAGGATCATCCATTTGTCACTAGTTCTGGGCACATTTAGCTCGTTTTTAAACATTTGGAAAGACAGTGTATATCTGAGGCAAAGATGTTAATTTCTCCTGCAGATTTTTTCAAATTGGAGGATGTGCATAGCTAGTCAATGAATATATGATTATCCCATGTGGGACTATGTGGTCAGTTTTTCAGCCTGCCATGGGAGCAGGACCACTGAAAGAGCACAGGTTTCTGTAGGCGCTAGCCTCAAGAACACAGCACGTTGATGGATGCAGTGAAGGCCACACCTCTGGCTTTGTTGTTATCCTTGTGCTAACTAAATGAAAGCTACTATGGGGTTGTCTTCCTAGCTAAAAACCTACCTTCATGTAGTACATTGATCAACTTTGATTGTTGTACACGGAGAGGCATAAAAAAGCATCCCCACAACAGATGTGTACTCCCATACAAATGTAGTTGGTGAGAAGTGATGAGTCAGGAAGACAGACCACAGTGGCATGGTTCTTGCTTTCATCCATTTCTTTCCTAAATATGCATCGTCAAGACTAGTGTCCCTTTCCCTTTTATTTTCTGGATTACCAATTTTGCTAAAAGGAACACATTCACTTGAAAAACAAAAAACAACTTTAAAAGAGAGGGTATATTATTTAGGTTATTTGAAACTTGAAACTGAATTATAAATACATAAAACATGAGAATTAGTGCTTTGAAACATGTGCCTGGGGTCAAACTTGTGGGTATTGAAAAAGCATATATTCAGCTTTAATTGGGTCCCAGCTGAGCCCAGTGGTGGAGGGGTGGAATGGGGACAGAAAACAGTGTGCTTTTGTTAAAGATGATACAAAAATATAGCATCTTCACGGTCTTCGTTTTGGATGTGGGCCCTCTGGTTTTTTGACGGTCCAACCCTTCATTTTTTGTGTGATGCTCCAGTCTAGTAAATAGGTCAGATTTCTGTAAATTCTTAATGAAATTAGTGAAGGAATTTACCTCTAGTCCTATTTGTATTCCTTTATGTCTCTGTTGTGGTTTAACCCCGATCGGTAACCAAGCACCACACAGCAACTCGCTTACCCTCCCCCCGCCCTGGCGGGATGGAGGAGAGAACCATAAAAAACCTAAAACCCGTGGGTTGAGATAAAGGCAGCTTAATAGGACAGCAGAGGAAAAAAAAAATAATAATAATAACAAAAGAATATACAAAACAAGTGATGCACAATGCAATTGCTCACCACCCACCAACCGATGCCCAGCCCGTCCCTGAGCAGCAATCGCTAGCCCCGGCCAGCTCCCCCAGTTTCTATACTGAGCGTGACATCAGGTGGTATGGAATAGCCCTTTGGCCAGGTTGGGTCAGCTGTCCTGCCTGCATTCCCTCCCATCTTCTAGTGCACCCGGCAGAGCATGGGAAGCTGAAAAGTCCTTGACTGGTGTAAACACTACTGAGCAACAAATAAAACCATCAGCGCGTTATCAGCATTGTTCTCATACTAAGTTCAAAACACAGCACTGCAGCAGCTACTAGGAAGAAAATGAACTAAGCTGAAACCAGGACAGTCTCTTTCCAAATACTCAAGAGAGTTGTATGGATTGGTGTTTCAGATCTGCTGTGTCACCATTAGTCCTGTTTACTTCACGGGCATGACAAATGTATTTAAGTCTATAACAATAATAATGCTATATATTTAGAACAGTGACTTTTTATTGATGGTAAAAAGCACAACTAAAAAGGCCTTCTGTCCTTACAAGGAAAATCTGAGCTAAAGATTTGTTTGTGAAGTTTGACATTTTGATTTTTTGTCTCTGGACTCCTTGTTTTTACTCTCGGCATGGAACAAACCATTTCTTTTTGGGTAGGTATATAACTGTATCTTGCACTGCAGCCTTCAGGAGTTTCATTTATTTACTTATGGAAAGTGTCTGTCATATTAATTTACTCAAGATCACCCTTGACTAACAAAGGAGAGAGAGAGAGGACATTCCATTAAGTAAAGCCCAAAAGTCTGTGTGGAGGATGAGAATGAAAAAAACAACAGCATGAGCTCCTCTGTACTGTATTGTGTCAGTTGAGTGGTTACTTTCAGAAGTCACCACACTGAATTGGAAAGAGCAATGAATTTCCATTCCTTTTTAGAGATGAAAAGCAGAGAGAAAGAAAATCTTTCACGTTGTTATGAGCTGTCATTAGTTAGGATAAATTTTGTACTAAGGATTACATATATGAGTGACGTGGTTTAGGCACTTTCAACATTGGTGAGAAAGATTTTCTGAAATCTGTAACTAATTAAAACTGCATAATTTAATAATTAGATTTAATTAAGGAGAACTGTATCCAGTTTTGACAACCTGCAAAACAAAGTTCTTCCAATTACTAGTTTTGTGTTTCTTTATTCCAATTCACCAACTGGCAAATTGACTACAGAAATACTTTGCATTGATGTTAGAAACCAATTAAGCACTACCTGTAATATCATGTTAAACAAAATTTATTTGATAAACTGCCAAATTATAACACTTAGGCCAAGTTTTACATGGATGCATAGATTTTGACAGAGTAAGCACCTAAATTATTTTTTTGATCTGTCCCATAGTTCTTTGCTTTGAAACTTGTACAGAATTAGTTTTTTTTTTATTATTTATTTCTTACTCATTAAATAGGTTGGGTTAAAGTGCTGAGGTCTTGAAAAGGTCTCCTAAGATCAGGTTTTAGTGTCTTATTCCATAAATACTCAATTAATCTTGAAGTGTTAGGATTTCAGGTAATATCACAGTATTGAAGTGTTAGGATTTCAGGTAATATCACAGTAATATATCTTTGTCCCGAAGGACCCACAGTTATTATTTTATAATGATCCACTTTAGGTATCTTTCATAATCTTTGTTTTCTACAGATATGGTGTCTGCTTAGCCTTCTACCATAGCAATGTGAAATCTACAGAGACAGCAAAAATGAGAAAATATTTGAATGTATTTATCAACATTGACACTAATAATGCAATTTACCAAGTTATTCTCTGTAGCCCTCAGCTTCACCAGGATTACTAAGATCTGCCTTTTTTCCTGTTTTGGAATGCATGAGAAATGTACAAAGCTCTTGAGGATTTGGAGTCACTCCAGGGATAACAATTATTTCTTGAAAATGTGATTCTGCTTATTTCACTTTTAAATGTTTCATTTCATGACTGCAGAAAGTATTACTCTAATTTGCTTCATGAAGCTGTGTGTCCTATCTTCCAACGTATTAGAAAAAGATCTGATATTTCAGAGCTGTTCTGTTCTTAAATAATATCAGATTTTGCAAAGAAACCTTCTTCCAGTAGAAGTCTCAGACTATGGTGTTTTCTGTTTTTCCTGATAAACATACTTTCTGGGGCTACAACCATGGCAGGCAGAATGTGGCAAGGCTGTTTAGTAGCCCTAGAAAAGCCAAGTAACAGTCATCTTGACATAAGAAATGAGCTATTGAAGGGAGAGTAAAAAGGCTGGGGTTCTTTGGAGAAGAAAATGCTATGGTGAGAATATGACTGAGATGAACAAAATCATAAAGCAGAACAGTGCTGCATGTACCAAAACTATGGGAAATCTGTTGACAAGGTAGAAGAGAAAGTACTTTGTTTGTTTGTTTCCTTTAACAGTGTATTGAACTTCTGGAATTTGTTGCCAGAGAAGAAAATGCAGGCAGAGGAGAGTGGGAGGTTCACAGAGGATTAGTCAAACCTGTGGGTAGCAGGTTCATAGTAGACATCATCGGGAAGGGGTAGCTTTTTCCATCCAACGTTCCTGGTTCAGTGGCTGGAGTTGCCTGGGAAGAGGAAGTGGGCATGGACAGACTGCAGATATTTGCTCCCAAACAGCTTTTCCTACTGCCACAGTCAGAGAGACAGGGTTAGATCAGTGTACTCAGTTTCATGTGGGGTAAAGCAATCATTGATCAAAAGAGCAGGCCTAGTAGGATATTTCTTACAGTCTTAAGTAAATCCGTATTTTAAAAAAATATCCACAAAGTGTTGTAGGAATTGATGACTTTGAAACATAGTGTGCTTGGGCTGTTTGCCTCTCTGATGGTTTTCTTCTGCCATTATCACTTTTATCTTGTGCTCTCTTCTCACACATACAGCAAGAGCAAAATCTCCAGAGGGCTTGATTCACTTTCTCCCCACTGTTCCCCCCAGTGTATGTTTACCCAGTTTGTCCTGTGACATAAAGGTATATGTATTGCATGTACACACGTTCGAATCTTGCACAATTCTGAACCACTTCACAATTTTGTGGTATGTGATGTTATTCCGGAGAAATCATAAACTCAAAAAGTGATACCTGCTGCCGACCCCACTGCAGGCCACTGTAACAAGTTGTACCTTGTCCATCTAGCTATGAAATATGGCTGGACCGTAGCTTTGGAGGAAAAACAAACCACATCTGTTTTATGATGCTTTCCCTTATTATTGCTGTTACTGACTTCCAATATGAAATGTAGTCTTCAGTTACAAATGCAAGTGGACATTAGCTATGGTTTTCTGGTGGTATGATTATGGAGATAAAACTAATAAAATCTACTCTATTCCTACACTCCAGTAATCATGCCCCGGGAATACAGTGCAATTAGTGTGCTTTTGCTAGCTGAAAATCTCTGCACAGTTTTCCTTCAGCTCGGCAGAAAAGTTCAAATGAACTGAAGGCACAGCTTTGGTAGATAAGTAATAAGATAAAGATTTTGGATTCTTTGTAGGTCCTTTGAGATTTGGGGGCTGGTGACTCAAGAAGCATTATGCAGTTTAGTTTGCATTGACCAGTGCTTGCAGAGTATTGATTATCTGCCATACGTATATCCAAAATCATTACTGGTGAGGGGAGAAGTTGTTTAGGATGAAAGGATTAAAAAATATCCTGCTACAAGATGCAGTGTGACTCATTCATAGGGGAGATAAAATCCACATCAACACCTGTTGGTAATTCCAAGAT
Source organism: Scopus umbretta (assembly GCA_013400535.1). NCBI lineage: Eukaryota > Metazoa > Chordata > Aves > Pelecaniformes > Scopidae > Scopus > Scopus umbretta. Next base: position 2,916 of record VZTL01037239.1, on the reverse strand, counting down.
CTAGAGAGGAATTGCACATATAGGAGAATAACAAAGAATAAGCAAATAGCTTAAAAGCTAAGTTAAAGGAAGGTTTCTTGCATCTTTAAGAAGCACGATGTAGTTAGTAAAATACATTATCTTACAGATTGTTTAGCAGATCAGTGACCAGCTTACAGCTTTGCATTGGATAGCCAAGACTGCGTTTGTTTATGTAACTTGGTGCTGCCCTTACTTCCGGCCCTGTACATTTGCCAAGAGGGCACAGGGAGAATTGTTTTACTGAGTTGTTGAGTTAAGCACTTGCTCACTAAGGTTTTCTGATTCAGAACAAGTGAGAAGCAAGTTTTGTAGTATATGCTATGTGGCAGTGGGTGAGTGCTGTGTATGTGTTCCCAGGATGCTAGCAGAGGCAGCTGTTCTCATAGACTGGAATGATAACCTTCTTCCTTCAAAGAATATATAGGGTTAGAGGTATGTTTTATGTATTGGAGGCACACCCAAAGATTTTGCCAGGAACCTGAAAACATCACCAAGTTCATAAATGAGCATGGTATTAGTATTCCTCTGTCCACTCTAACCAGGATGCCTCATGCATACCGATAATCTGTGTAAGAAACTGTTAAGCTTGTCGCACAGAGAAAGAAAAATCAGTAAGTATATGATGTTTTTTTCCATGTGGGATATTGCTCAATGAGCAGGACCCCAAATTTCTGTCTGTCATATACGCTGTCAGTATAACATAGTGATGTAAGTACAACTTACATAGGTTTTTTTCGGGGATAAGCAATGTTGGCTTGGTGTAGGAATTTTGTGAAACTCTCTAATCCAGTTCATCCTGTAGCCTCTCTAGAGAGATTAAAATATCCCATTACCTTTACATGCTCCCTTTTGTTAGGATTAGAGATGCGTTCCTCCAATGGGAAGGAATGGTGTCATGTCATTCATGTTGACATGAGCAACAACATGATACCCAAATAAACTGAGCAGCAAATACTCAGTGCTGTCTAAATGAGCTCGCTATAGAAGTTTTTTTCTAAGCAAGCAAAATCCTACTTAAAATGCATTTAGAGGAAATTAAAATAGGATCTAATCCAGAGCACACTACAATTAATAGAAGAATTTGTGCTTACTGCAATTCTGTGTGGTAATGAATATATTCAGAGAAACTGTCATCTGCTTACAAATATTTTCCTAAAGAGATGAATAATATGCACTTGCTTTGAATTATTCACTCTGACCCCAGACTGGGTGATTCTCACAAAACTGTGCATAAAAATTATTGATAGATCCTAAAGGCAGATTTTACTCAGAGCTTTGTGGAGAATTTTTTCATAAATCTTCCTGTGGAGATCAGCTCTTGCATACCTTCACTGACAAGCTAGAAAGCTTTGACAGTAGTCAGAACTTAAGGGCATAATTGCTGATGAATGGCAAGACATTTCACTTATAATTCAAAATATGCTTTGTACATCAGCCTGAATATTTTAATTATGTAGAATTTAATAGAAAATTAAATCCCTCCTGTCAGATTCTAGAGAATCATAAAAAGAATGTAGAAAGTTTATCATCATTTAATCATTCAGTTCTGATATCTGTAAAACCTTTTTTGTCTCTCCACAGAGCCCTGCTGTTATATTATAGGATTATTTCATATGGTATTCATCAACTAAATTTCAAGTAAATGTTTGTTACTATAATACAAAAGGGACTAGTACAAAAAAATGAAATCAAGCTATACGAATAGGAACATTTCAAGTGCTGTAAAATGTGGAGTTTGGTGGTTGTTTCTTCTAATGGGCAAATGCCAGTAAATTCTGGCTGAATTTCTAGGCAGCATCAATGATTTTTAGAAACAATTATGTTTGCCTCATATGTAAATGACCTTAGAGAAGGACATATTATGAAAAGATTGTGCCACTAGCAAAACCAAACTTTGGCTGATGCTGGTAACTCAGACTTCATGTTGTGTCCTTAAGCACAGTACGTCTTTAATCCATTAAAATAATCCAGTACTGCTTTCTGTGCCAGTAGAAAGCAGTGCTGGATTACTTTAATGGATTACAGTCGTAGAAGTTTAAAGGGCAATGAAGCTGGCACCCAAAAGTAGTAATACACACACAACAGGGAAAGGGAGAGAAATGCAGAATTAGCTTAAGAAAATTATTTGTAGGTAATACAGCCTGCATAGAATACTACATGGCAGCAGAAAAAAAAAGAGGCAAGACTTGTGAATAGCTAATTATGCTTATAGCTAATTTCACATTGTTTTGGCACAAATTGAAGAAATAATAAAATTGCATTTGGAGTAATTTGTGTACTTCCGGTGACCTTATAATAAGGAGGACATTGCTGAGGTTAGGTTGCAGGAAAGACCTCTAATTTACAGCCTGCAAGATCTGAAAGATTAGCCAAATTTGATCTGTGAAGTTCTAGGGGAACTAGAATGAGGGGGCTATCATCAAGGTGTATAAAACCCTGGGTGAAAGGGAACAGGATTGATTCTAATATACTATTTTTAGAGATCAGTAATTTAAACTACCTAGATATATAAGAATCTGTGGAGTGAGAAGAAATTAATTCATAAGAAATTGAATCACTTTCTCTCTGCAGAGAGTAGGTGAAAAACAGACCCAATGTTCTGAGTCAGTGTTCAGTAAATTGGTCCAAGAGGGAGCCGAACGAGATTTTGAAAATGTTAGCATATGGACAGATTTGGTTTTCTACAGCCCTGTTTGCTACTTATCAAGGTTTCTTAAAAATAGAGGCTGATGTCCAACTGTCGCCTTTGCACATGGAGGTGAGCGGCATATATCCACTTACCTAAATACCTTTTCTTTCCCCACGGAGACAACAATGATTTTTGCCCTTTCACAACTGGTGATGGGGAGAGAGTGCCTGCATGGGCATGCCCTTTGAGAAGGGCAACGAAGCTGG
>VZTL01037238.1:0-22011 GCA_013400535.1 Scopus umbretta | reverse complement strand
TGAAACCAGGACACCTTCTTAGGCCGGGTAATAAAGACATGACTGAACACGGCTATGGGATATGCTTGCATGAGATACAGTGTCCCTTGCAGTATGCTATAGAGATTAAGGACAAGCCATTCCAAGTTTTGTTTTGGTTTTTTTTTAATTTTGAAGTTTTTACCTTTGATTTTCTAAGCTACATCCTGAAGGGTAGACCTGAGTAAGAGAGCTGGGTAGAGCAGTTGTCCTCACAATGTAAGGAGACCATCCGGCATCCTGCAGTTCAGATCCAGTAGTTATGCATTAGGTCTTGTCATTTCTGTACAGTTTGGCCTGAAGTTAATGGAAAATGCCCCAGATCTTACTCACTTTTCCTATATGAGGAGTTAGTTGGGCTCTATGAATGAGTAAAGAAAGCAATGTTCTGGCCAGCAACAGGTATTAAGAGATTAGAAATGGATGTACTTGTATGCAGCATAGCAAGTCTCTTTAGGATCCATTTTCTCAATTCTCCTCTTTCAGAAAGACAAACAAATGCATCTTTTGTTCAGAGTTTTCTCTGTTTATGATCTACAGAACTTGTTGTTAGGATTTGTCACTCAAGGGCACTTTAGACATTGTAAAGTGCAGCCATTTTGCCAGAAGCCTGTGGCAGAATACCAGAGTTTGATTTCTGGGGTAGTGAAATAAAGGACTTCAACTTAATTATTAATTACTATCTTAGCAATCTATTTTTGTCATAAAGCAAGCCGGAAATTTGTTTGGATGTAGTGACCAGTCTTACATAGTAGTGATTCCAAAACTCACTTCCTCCAAGGATCCATTTGACTTATAAGGAAATTTTCTGCATTTATTGTATTTTCCATGTGGTTTTAGACACCTCTTCCTTCAACCCTGGTCATCTTCCTCCTTTTTACATTCCCCAGGATACCGTTTCTCCCACATGTTTTTATACATTGCCTGAGCTAGCTATTTCTCACTATTCAACTCTATTCCTCAACTATTCAACACTATTCAACACTATTTCCTCTTGCCCCCAAACATCTCAACATTTTTTTCCTCAGGCAGTAGCTAAGGAAGACACCATGGAGAATTCATGCTCCTACCACAGTCCCAGCCCTCCCTACCACATCTTCTTTCTCACCCAGCTTCATCTTGCAGTAGAGCAGGCATATTAGAAGAAAGGTAGTGCTCTACTATACCCACGTGTCGGCTGTCATTCGAGCTGTTGTGAATACTCTCCCTTTAACACTCTGTATCATAAGAATTACTGTCTTAATATCTCATGTTCTGAGGCTTCAAGAGTCAGAAGATTGCTGTCTACAACACATTCTTTCAAGGAATGAAACTGATAGGGAATGAGAATCTGACACAATATCAAGAACTATATTATTTTAGTGTGTGCTTTTATTACAAACCTATTATTCTAGTATCCTATCCCAAAACAATTTTAATGAGTGCACTCCCCATGAGTCTTTTACAACTAAAATTTAGGAAAAACCTATTCTTTCCTTGCATTACTTTTTTCATGGAATCATTAAGGTTGGAAAAGACCGCAGAGATCATCTAGTCCAACCATCAACCCAACAGCACCATGTCCACTAAACCATATCTCGAAGTGCCACATACACGTTTTTTGAACACCTCCAGGGATGGTGACTCCACCACCTCCCTGGGCAGCCTGTTCCAATGCCTCACCATTCCTTCAGTAAAGACGTTTTTCCTAATATCCAATTTTCGTTGTTTGTGGCTAATTCTTTGTTACTGCATTACTCATTTTATCATGACAATATTTTAATTTATATTGTCCAGAAAACACAAGCCATACTAAAGCAGAAGAGAATGATAAAAAATAGTTCTATATTAGAAGCCTAATCTCTATTTCCTGATCTGTTCAGGCAACTGGTACCCGGATTAGCTTATCCTGAACATGAGCTCCCTCTCTGCAAAGCCCTACACATATTAGTGTTTCTCCTTTTGCTTGTGAAAATATCTGGAGGCACATCCCACTGATCTTTCAGACCAGGTGCATCAGCTGTCTTTCCCAGACAGTTATTTCAGTTCTAAGAAAGACCTGTTTAGAAAGAACACCAGAGGAATATCAGCTCTCAGTGACTCTGCCTCTTTGCTCATGGGCAGTATGTTAGGCTGTTGGAGTGTAAGGTTCACCCACCCTATCAGTTAAGTATACAAGCAAGTCTTGGCTAAAAAAGTGCTTCTACATCTAAGTCATAGGTTACTCTATGTTGAGAAGTGACTCCACGCACAAGGTGAAGAAAAGTGACTTATTACAGCTAAAGTTACGCTAAGAATAAAATGAACCATGCTAGAAAGACATAGTGAACTGAAAGGGAATTTCACCCTGATAGAATGGTCTCATACATACCTATGAATGAGGGAGAACAACAGGAAATGTCCAGGTAAAGGTGATGAGATGAAAGAATAACAAGGAGAAGTATTTTTAAAGATTCTGTCAAATTTAGAAAATGCTCTGAGCTGCATACCCAAAATATAAGAACAGACTAATATAAAAAAACTATGATTAAATGTTAGAATTAAAGTAACTGAATAACACCATCATTTTTAACTGTTTAGCATGCTTTTCTCGTCTCCATTTTGAACTGCTTTACAGCTTGGTGTTATAAGAAGAAAATATATAGGTTGACTGCCTTACTAGATTTGCAAGACATATTCATTATTAATAACCTAGTCTTTGAAGAAATTATTCTGTGAAGAATTGTTCAAAATGGATTCCCTTAACATATTCATAAATATTAAAGTTGGCTTCACTACATTACTGGTACAGAAAACTAAACATAAAATTCTTATGAATTTTTTCTCCTTTCTTTTTAGATGATAAAACTAAAGTATATTAAAACAGTGTTGAAGGATGCATCTCTATTCTAAAATCAACTGTAAGTAATGATATTCTCATCTTGAATTGTGTATCCCTCACAGCAGACTAAAAAAGATTAATTATAGTTTGAATAAAGAAACTCTGCTTAGGAAGATCTTTACACAGCAGGCACACAGCTAAATGCTACATTATTCTCCAAAGCCTCTCTGGTCATTCTAAGTCCCTTTTGCTATGAGTCCAGTTACCAGGTTCCATAATGTTGTTCAATCTGTATCAAGCTAGTCCATCCTCTTTGCCATTCTCAGACTGTGGTCCCACAGTAATTAATAGTGTATGACTTGATAAAGACTCCACGCTGGCCTTAGATAAGACAAGCAGCAGCAGAGGGGGCAGTGCTGATCTCCTCTCTCTGGTAACCAGTGATAGAACATGAGGAAATGGAATGAAACTGCATCAGGGGAAGTTCAGATTGCACATTAGGAAAAGGTTGTTCGCTGAGAGAGTGGTCAGTCTGGAACAGGCTTCCCAGGGAAGTCATGGAATCAAGCCTGTCAGAGTTCAAGAAGAGTCTGGATGATGCTTTTTGTCGTATGGCTTAGTTTTAGGTAGTCCTGCAAGGAGCAAGGAGTTGGACTTGATGATCCTCATGGGTCCCTTCCAACTTGAGATACTCTTTGATTCTATATAATACTGAGATTAGTTTATTGTTTTTGTGATGGTGCTAGCCAGGCAGTACCACATTTACCTAAAGTTAGAGTCACAGGAAAAGCTCTTGAAGAAGTAGCCATTGAACCAATAGAAGGAACTTATGTTTGATCAACACTTTGATTGTAGGGATGTAGCATTTCTGGGATAGCCTCAGGAGCACCAAAACAATATGTACTGAATTGCACAAAGACAAGCCTCAGTCTTCTCTAAAAGCAAACTCTTGTCTTTTCTGGAGAAAAGTCTGTGACTGCCTTGATTCTAGAAAGCCAGTTCTAATTAACTCCCACTTTGCACTTCCCATTCTCAGAGACAATATCCCATTTCTTACCTTCCTTTCCTTTTTGAATGGACTCTTGCATCTTTTATCTTTTACAGCTTGCTGTAAGACAGGGGTTCACAGAAGTCTTTTCTAGTTCTAGTTCCCAACCTCACACAACAAATACAGATGAAAGAAATATGGGAAAACTCTGCTTAGTATGTGACACTGGGATATTCTTTACCTTTATAGTTTCTTGGAATTTTATGTGAGCTTTAAGAAGTATATCATGAGCAAAACTGTATGAATTAAAAGTACAATATGGTCAACTGTGGATGGATTTTTACAAGAAATGAGGAAGCACATTCCTGGTACAAAATCAACTGCTCATAAATTCTACTTCTCTTCCAAAGCATGCAGCATACTAAAGCCTTTCAAAAAAATATTCCTAATGTGCATTGCACAATCTGTTTTCCTAATCTTGAGCTAAGAAATGTGTTATAGCTGAGGTGCTGAGATTTTCAATACATTAAAAAAAAAGAGTGTGCGGGTATCAGAATGGAAAACTTTATCCCAAATTACTAAAACGAGAACATTTTCTAATAAGGGTGATTGTGTATGGCAACCTCAGTAAGAAGATGTACTTTGGTAATTCACTGAGGGAATAAAGAAAAAGCAATTGCCATGGTATATCAGGACTTTGGTAATACTTTGATTCCGCCTCACATGATGTTCCTGTAACCAGACTAGAGAAAGAATGGACTGTGTCAGTGTTTTCAATCTCTTTCCATTTTGGTTCCCTATTTTTTTTCCAGGGAAGGAGCAGATTCCTTGTATGGCAAATGTACACCTGATGACAAGATGCTTGCTTTTCTTAAGTTCTCACAGAACATGCAACAGTCTTCTGAAAAACAAGAGAGAGAGACAAAATAGAATAGGGGCAGAACTGATTGAAAAAATATATTGGAAAAGCAGATGCCAATGTTTTGGTGTCAGACTGAGTGGAGATGTCAAGTGTCTAACAGCGGTCTGCCTTATGCCCAGTCCTATTTGGTATTTCCTTTAATGTCAGGAATAATGGAATGTAGATTACCACCACCAATCTTGTTGAAGATACAAGACTTGTATTTGATGTGGGAGGCAGGATCAGCATTCAAAATGGTCTTGGTAAATTGGAGAAGTATTCTGAAGTGAATGAATTTAAATTAATAAGGCTCTGTATTTGGAAAAAAAAAACAATCAAAAGTTCACATACAAAATGTAATTGGTAACTGATTATGCTACCATCCTGCAGAGAATGCCAGGCATTTTATAAGAAACTATGACTGAAATACAACCCAGCAAAGTGATTCTGGTGCAAGCAAGATGAACCTCAGTGTTGGTTATAGAAAAAGATGCACTGTATACAAGTAATAAGAGAAAAAAATTCTGTTGTAATTGGCCTCTGCAAGGTCTCAGCTGGAGCATCACATCAGCTCTTTGGCACCATATATTAGGGAAGAAATAGACCAACTGAAGTAACTAAAAAAAGAAAGCAGTAAGAATATAAGTCTTAAAAGACATCTACCTTAAGAAAAAAACTAAAATCAGTTTTGTTTGAAAGAGAGAACTGAGGGCAGCGGTAATGAGACATGCAGCCATTCTTCTGACATGGAAAGAATATTAGAAAAAGGGCAATGACCAGTTATTCACCATCACTGTTATGCACTTGCTGAAAAAAAAGACAATTCATAGCAAAGCAGATTCAGGACAGATACTCATAAACTCTTCCAAAGTATAAGCACTGGCAAAGGCAACTAAGAGAGGCTATGGAATCTCCTTCCACTAAGGGAAGGCCAGAAAACTCTACGTTAAAGAGAATCTAAGGCAATTGTCTTGTGTTATTACTGGGGAAGATGTAGATGATCACTTAAGGTCTTCCCTGCCCTGCACTTTAATGATTCTGTGGCAGTTTTACTGGAGCCCCTAATGACTGGTTGCAGCATTGGCAGTGCTTGTTTGCTCTTTTCACTATGCCTCTAAAGGAAGTGAGATTTTTGTGGCCCAAGTGTAAAACTGGTATAATTTAATTGCCATTGTGCAGTTCTGTCAGTACACAATTTGGCCTTATGTTGTTTTTTTTTAACATTTCAAGAATTTGTATCTGAATTTGTAAATTCTAGAACTCCTAGAATGTTTACGCCTGGTAAACTTGGTTGAAGGGTTTGAGCATTTATGTAACTGCTTCAGGTTTTTCAGCTTCTAATTTTATATATGCTGAGTATACCTATAGTAGCACATTTTCATTACATGAGGATAAGTGAATATTTTATAGAAGGGTAGTAGAATGCTGCAAATTCGCTAGAAAATACATGCAAAAAAAATTAACACAGTATACCTACTAAACACTGAGATGCCTTTTACTGCATCAATCTTGCTTACCTTTTCTTCAGGACTGTCACAACCGTGAATGTTTTCTGCAAGAAAGCAAAATATGTAGATAAGATGTCTATTTCATATATGCTCATCTTTAAAACAAGGCAATATGTCAGTGAACTACTTGCTGCACATCTCAGGGATTAATCTAATCCTTCTTGTGCAGTATAAAAAGGGATCATATGCACCACAACCAATTTTCAGGAAAGGGTAATGCAGTATATCTTGAACATTCATAGTAACTTCTAGGCCTTGCAGATGATCAGTATTTCACTGAAAAAAAGTTTTAATTTTTTTTTTTATTTTTCAGTGCCCCAAAGAAAGTTGGAGTTTTTCCTTTCCAAAGCATGTTTACAGCAGTTTTCTGGTGATCTAATTTAAGAAATTAAGTTTTCCTATGAGTTTTAATTTTTCATCTCAAGAAGACTCGGTTTAAGCCATTGGGAGCATTCATAAAGAAAAATAACTCTTCCCTTAGAATAAATTTCCTGTGGATTTTCTTAGGATGAAACCCATTTTGTACGAGGAGTCAGCAAAGTTCAACAGGAGCCTGTCTCAGGTGCGGCTGTGGCAGGGTGCAGCTATGGCAGTGCTGCCTGATACTGCATGCAAGGGCTTAACCATGGGATAGAATGGGAGCAGCACAGCTTGCAGCGTTATATATCCATGTTCCCTCAGTTAGCCTTTTACCACTGTATCCTCCAAGTGAGGATACAGCTAAGCAAGGATGAGCTAAGAATGTTTCATTAAAGCTGCGGCTCTAAAGGCAAAATGTATTGTGTTTAATTATGTTAATCTCATCCCAGAAGTTAATAAAAAGTGAGACCATCCTATGTCCTGAGGAGTTCACAGGCGGATTCAGTCCTTCTGAATGACAGCCATCAATGATTCAGCAAATATTGGTGACATAATTTTGATACAACTGCACGCCAGTAAGCATATGCAAATGCATAAAATTAAGTATGCACCAACTGCTTTTCTGGTCAGCTCCAGCATGTTGCCTTCTGAATGTGTTAAATGCAACAGAAATATATGTATTGAGGAAAAAAAAGTATTTACTTTTAGGACAGGGAAAAAGACTAGATCATTCATTCTTCCCCATTTTTCTGAAATGTGAGACACCATATACATGTATGTTTTAATCTTCAAAGCAACTACTGCTGCTGTGGGTGGAAAAGAGTCCGTCAGAGAGAGAAGGCAGCTTTGACTCTTGGCCCCTAATAGAGCAAGTAACACAGCTGAGCCAGCTGGGGTGATCTACACCAGTGAAAAACCTAACACTGAGTATTGACATTTGCATTTTTTCCCTTCTTTGAACTATTTTATCTTGGTAGAAAATTATCCTAGTCCTCTAACAGTAAATCTTTTGTGCTAAGAATGTGCTTCAGTTTTCTTGTTTTCAGATTGTTGCCAAAGTAGATGCACCTTCCTGGTATCTGAACACCATTTTTATTTTTGCCTTGCATTGTTACAGCTCACAAAATGGTCCATATTGCCTGCTTTTTGTCACCATCTTATTACAAGGTGTTTTTTCCTTTTAGCATTTGGCACCGGTAGTTATTCCTTCCCACCTCTTCCCCACCTTACAAATAACACTTGACACATTCTGGATTCTTCTTTTTCTATACCTCACTGCTCCTTCACTCTGTGTTACTTTTTTTTCAGACTTATTTGTGAAATAGCATCAAGGTTGTAAAGTAATCGAGAGTCTGAGGAAGTCATTAATGCAACTGTCAAAATCGTGTAATGAACATTGCCAAGTCCAGTTAAGGACATACTAGTTTGACAGCATGTCTATGGTATTTTCAACACCCTCGCTGGTACGGTAATAAAGCCCTAGTAGAGAAACACCGCGAAATCCTTTACTACACAACCAGTGGGTCGAAATTTCACCTCTAGTGTTTAATGATTAACACACAAGCATGGTGCATCTTTTGGCTATATAGTGGAATGAATTCCAGGAGATCTTAATCTTTAGGTCTGTTTATAGGCCACTTAATAGCTTTTACCATGTCACTTACATTTTTATATGTCAAATTATATCCACTAAATAGGAATAACATTGCTTCCTTTCTTTTTCCAATCTCTGTCTTGTTTATTTAGATAGAGAATTTGAGAGACAGAGAGTATCCTTTAGAATACATCTGTGCAAAACCTTGCACAGAGACTCCCAAGATCTCTGTCACAGCAAAACTGAACGTGACAGTGTCTGTAATTTATTTATATTGTACCTGTGCTATAATGTATGCTGGTCACTGATGAATACCAACCTTCAGAAAGCTTATCCTGAAATGTTAATCATGTATGTAATCCTTATAGATCAATCAAGCTTTACATAAGGCACACGTATTTGTAAGGACATGGTTCCCTGTAAGTCAAACCACTCCAAATCCAGGCTGCTGCAGCCTGTCCTTCTTCTCTCCTGCACCATGTGTGAACATTGTCCTCCCATTCTGCTCTTCTGTGCATAGCTGATCAGATCACCCTAAACGCTGTTAGATCATTTGGATCAGAGTACAAAGATAAGCATGAAGTTAAAGAACTCATGTCATATTTAGGTGTCTTATTTAATCTTCTTTTAGGTGTGGCCACATCAATAAACGTCTTTCTGGTCACAGAGGTAAGTCTGACGTCTGATGTAATATGACATATCTCTTTTGGGGGAAAAAAAGTTACGACTTTTGTGACCTAACTTTCTGCTTGCTCTCCGTGGGATATATTTCAGTAAATAATTACCCTTCCACCTACATTTTGCTGGAAGCCATCACCCAAATGCTTATAAACACTTCAGTGCAAAATGTTTTAAGTCAACTGCATCTATAGTACACAGGATGGCACAAATACAGATAAATCACTGTTACTTCTAAGTTTTATTGCAATTAGGAAACAGGTTGTGTTAAAGCTCCTGATACTGTAGTTTGCAGCTTGACATTACTGAGCTGGAAGTTTTGAGCTAATTTCTAAAGGGCAGTTATAATTTAGGGCATTTTTCTTTGATTCAGAGGAATAGCTTCAAAAAATGTCTGTGCTATGAAATTAGGCAGAATGTATTGAAGAATAATTTGGAGGGACATAAATTTCTGCATTAAAAGATTTCGGATTATTTTAAAGTATACTCTTTTGTGTGGTCGAAACAAGATTTTATAGGGGAAAAAAAAAGTCTTATGTGTAAGAGAGCTCTTTAGACACTTCCTGATCTAATACTTTTTTAACTGAAAATTTTCCTGAGTAAGCACAAATGTACACTACAGAGGTACTCTGTTATCTTAAAAAGGGGGGAAAAAGAATTCTCTGTGCTGTTTTATCCTTTTTGGAGTATATTTCTTCCTTTGTCCTATATGAATGCATTGTGAGAATACACTTGGGGGAAGTTTCAGAGTGCTAATCTTAGAGCCTGTTCTTTCCCTATATGGCCCTACTAATCTAGTCACAAAAAAAAACATTCACGAACATTTTCTTCTCTTTGCTTTACTCCCCCCCCTCTAATTGGATTTTCTTTTCTTTACATTCTTTGTTGTTTATGTAGTAACATTCATGAAAGGTTGTTCAATTTTTCTCCCTCCCTCTGCTTCATATGGTGTGCAGAATATATCCCTTGTTATCAACCATAATTTATGTATGTGTTGAAAATAAAAGCGAAAAAGCATTCCTCTATCCCTGGAGATCCCTCCTGCTGCTGGGACAGGTCCCTCACCTGCTGTGTTTTCGGGTCCAGTTTATTGAGGAAAAACATTGTCCCTTACAGTATTTTTTCCTCGGCTGACTACCATTCCTCTGGAACAATTTTAACTACTCGCTTCAGAGCAAGAGTACTCCAGAGCTTAGATCTTGTCAGCAGTCTGCCTATCACACTTAGCTGCACCAAGCAGATAAATTCAGCATGAAGAACCCAAGCTGAGATAGATGTGACCCTACCCAGTAAACAACAACAACAAAAAAAGCCAGTGCCCTTCACACAAAAGTAAAGCATCTCATTCTCAGGGGAGGTAGACCGGCATTACTTGCTGCAGATTTATTTTAAAGAAATGTAGGCCAAATTTTGCCCCCTGGTTACACCTTCATTATACAATTATTTTTGTCTCGTGACTCCAGTGAGGACATAGAGGTGTAATGGAGGACAGAATTTGGCCCCATTAGTATGTGCCACTAATGAATGTTATTTTAAGGTGCAGGATGAAATCTTGTCTGGACAAGATTATCGAGGCCCAGAACTGAAAATGTTCTTTGGCAGTATGTAGATGGGTGTGGAGGGAGGGATGAAAGAGAGAAGAAAGCAAGAAGGCAGAGCTGGATTTGAGAGGAATGATATCATATATTCTGTCACAACCCCCAGTGAAAGTGTGAGCACCCCAGTCCACACTGGTATGCATTCAGCACATGATGGACCCAAGGGGCCAGTTAAGCGCTCTCTTAGATTATATGGAGATGAAAAAGATGCCATAGGAGAAAAATTCTAGCCCTGGAGTTCTAGGTTAATTGGAAGTTTTGATTATGTTTACAGGATAATATTTTATTTCAAATTGGAGATGTACTAGTTGATCTCTCGGATATTTTCATTTGGTTTCTAACGGAAACAAAGCTTATGTAATTATACTATTTGTCTCTCAGTCCCAGACTGATGTGTTCTGAAACACATGGCTGATTTCAAACAAATCTGACAGAGGGGAGATGTCTCAAGAGTAGTTATGTTCCTAACAGGTTGTTGTTTCATGTGTGTGGGTTTTTTGTTCTTTTTTTTGTTTTAAATCAGCGATTATGCAAAGAAGAAAGAGTTCGGGGTTAAAATTTGAGGCAAGAGGACAGAGAAGAGTTTGGTTAATAGCTGAATCCAGAAAGATACGGGGAGGCTAAAGCAGGGAATACTATTGGTATTAGACTATCTCCATGTTATTTCTGAGGTATGTGTCTGATACGTTCATAATCTGAAATCTGAAGTACCAACTCCAAACCTTCACTGTAACCTTAGCTTTGGCCTACCGTTACACACTTGTGGCTTCAATTCCTGTCCATAAACTGAAGTTACAGATATTCTATACAAAGGCCGTGTGTTATGCTGCATAGGATTTGGGAAAGCAATGATGCAGAAATTATTTACAACTCTCCATGTAGCACTCTAGCTTTTTTTCTTACTATTTTCCTACTTTGCATCTGGTGAGTTTTTCCTATTCTGATCCTGTGCACAGTACTGTAGGAGGTCACACTACAGGGGAAAAATCTCATCCCCCCCGCGCAGTCATTCCCTATGGCAAACCCTTGTTTCGGTGATTGGCAGCTGCTTCTAGGAGGCAGGAGCAAACAGGCTGGGGGACATGCATGGCAAGCCTGACAGCATAGAGGAAACGGACCCGTGCAATGTTTTTTTTTTCTCTGTAGGCTCCTAAATTTGGGTGGCTGGGCAGGAGCTGGTGGTTTGGCAATTTTAAAATTGTTTGAAAGAGTAGTAATTTAATCTAGGAAGTGCCAGTGTTATTGGGAGGTTACAAAGGTCTCCCCAGCTGAGTCTTGTTGGCAATTCCTAGATGGGAAAGCAAGCTCGGGTGCGCTGGGTGAGAAGGTGGCGGTTACCTTCCTGCCTGGCTGCCAGGCGCAGGGCTGCTATTGAAGCTGGTGACAGTCACAGTCCTCTGACTGGACACCAGCTGAAGCCTGCAGGCAACTGCTGCCTGCTGTTTTGGTCAGGTGTAGTAAATTCTAAAAAGTGGGCCAGGGCTTGTGTGCAGTCCAGCTCTGCAGCATAAATTCGTACTTTGTAAGGAGGCCTTGACTCTATTACAGGTGCATGCATGCATGTATATTAGCTACCCAGCCATAAAAAAGTTTTGCTATAGGAGTTTTTTATATTTCTAGGTATATGCCATTTGTTGATAAAAGGTCTAATGCTCTTGTATACGTGCTGTACTGCTAGAACCCCTTAAGAAAAAGGAAGTGTTTAGAAAGCTGGAGCACAGGGAGCAGCTCCTTTAAAAATTGTCTGGACAAGGTTTTTGGAAGAAAAAGAAGCTGTCTTTAAAAAAAAAAACCATATATTGTAGTCCTACCTACATATTTCTACTTATATTCTGATTATTTCCTTCGTACTGGCCTGAGTTAACTCTGCCCCCTACAGCATTCATCCTGTTGGTATAAAAAAATTGAAAGTTCTCTAGATTGCCTAGAAGGAATTTTTCTGGCTCTTGATGTTAAGATGAGCAGTGAATTAGATAAAATTGTAGCGTGAACCACGGTAAAGCAAAATCATGTTATGATATGCATGACTTGCATCTGTTACTAATGATGTAAGTATGATGTTTGTAATTTCAGTCATCCTTGCTGCTGTAGTCATCTGGCTATGGAAGCAAAGGGCCTTGACAGGAGCAGATGTTTGGATAATTCTGAAAATTGCATGGAAGAGAAAGGCAGCAGTTTAATCCAGCTCCTATAGCCAATTGGAATTGCTGACCTACTACGGAACTGACTGAATTTTAATAAGTTGAATTATCTCTGAATTAAACAGGTTGATATGCCTATGGTTATGGTTTGAACAAACTTGGGTTTTTGTGTAGTTCCAAACGGGAAATAAACTGAAAGAGAAAATCTGGAAACCAGCTCTTTAATGCTTTTCAAATCAGATTAATGGCCATGTATTCACTATGGACTGACGTTGTATTCTTAGCTTGTTGCTTTGCCTGAGAGAACTTTTTATGGAAACACAGAAATTTATAGCCATTACGTTATGTGTTCCCGCTCAAAATCTTCTTTCCTGCTTGGGGTTAAGAAGCAGTAAAGGCTTTGTTAGCATAGCTTGCTCATATGATTTTAATAGACTTGTTCCAGGCTTCTTTTTTGCCTTTTCTCTCCCATTCCAAATGAGTAGAGGACTGGGGTGATATTAACATTGGCAGCAGTAGTAGCAGAAAGGCACATGCAGCACACCTAGGTACCAAACAAGAAGGTGTTTGGAAAGATGAGCAAACCCACTTTATAGCCTAGGGGTGAAAGGCCACTTTGGCACTCCATTTTGTGGCTGTTCTGGACAGGCAGAAAGAAGTTCATCTGGCAGTTGAGAAGGCTGCTGGTAGTGTAGCTAGGGAAGGTAAGGTAAACCAATCCCCTGAAAAAAGCTAAGTCCACTTAAAAAAAAAAAAAAATCCAAACACAACATGTATGGAGGAATGGGACAACGTATTGTACTGAAGTACAGTGGCATATTGATTCTGGCCTGTCATAGTACTAAGGGATGGGGAAGAAGGCAGGTGGGATCTACAGAGTGCTACTGAAAACTTTTTGTGTGTTTTTAATATTTGCAAGCAGCATAAACAAGAAAGCCCAGAGGAATAAAGAAAATGTTGAAGTGCTTTATATACTGCTGTAGAAACAATGTGAAACTTCTTACGCAAAACCAGCATAAAGCAGGCTGTCCTTGTTTACAGCACATGCAAACTTTTTCTAAGAACCGCAGCCTGATGGTATATTTGAAGAAACTCAGGGGCTTTTTCTTTTTCGACTGAATGTTCGCTTGTATTCCAGCCCTTTGGTAGTAGGTGTATCTAAGAGCATATGCAATTCATAAATAGGCATCTGCAGCTAAAGTTCAGTTCAGCGGGCCTTTAATCGAGTTATTCTGTGTGAGCTTAAAACTACTGCAGCTGTGATATGCCATACATTAAATCTCAGTGCCTTCAGGTGTGTCCTGCATGCAGTAGAGTCATGTGGTCCTAATTTTTGCTCCAGGTGTTATGAGAGTATATTGGCAATCTTGGAAATGCCCGAATTTTCTCTACTGACTGAAGAAATTAGAGAAAAAATTATTAGAAAGCAAGCTGCAAGGCCTTTATACTGGTGAGTAAAAATTATTTGCATGTAGCTTTGGTGGCTCTGGTTGTTGCTATCTTGTTGCACTTTTTTTTTTTTTGTAGTATTTAGGTAAGTATTATGAAATTGTCCTTCTAGTTGTAGATGAAAATGCTGTACTGTGTGTTCCTACCAAACCCCTGCTACTGTTCAGTTTATTTTTCCAGCAGTTCACGAAGATACTTGTATTACCTATTAATGATAATCCTCATGGGGTGTGACGTGAGTCTTGCCTTTCTCCTTAGAACTTTGAAAGGAAAAACTTATTATTTGCCTGTTTCATGAATGATATTTTGTAGTAATGCACCTTGAGCCCAATCACAAGTCTATTTTAAATCTACCTTTTGATCAGACAGAAGTAGAGTTCACTCCAGATGAAGTGGTTAGCAGAGAGCTCTTCTACAGTGTTCTCACCAATAAGTCTGAATGAACCGTTTTACCATTCGAAGGCTATTTTTGGTTAACTGGATTCAAGTGTAGCTTTTCAGTTCCATATCACTTTACCTGAATAACTACATCGGTTTAGTTCTCTGGCAAACTACAAATTGTCTGCCAGCAAATAGTCACCAGAAACTGAGATGCTGTTCTGAGCTCCAACAATTATTTCTCAGCGCCATGTGAGAAAGTTTTCTTGTCTGTGCCTAATATAGCTTTGCAGAGTGTGTGGGCAATTAGGGAGGTGGCTTTTCATAGTCTGAAAAAGGAAAGTCCTTTTTTTTTTTCTTTTTTTTCTGCTGCTGAAACAAGTTTGAGGTAGATAGCGACACATACCACCTTCCACTAAACGAGATGGCAGTGGACTACGGAAACCACCCCGAAACGCCTCTTATTTGAGGAGACAAATACCCCAGGGTGCCTGGCACCCGCGGGTGCGGGCTCTCCAGCGATACCGTCCAGCCGGCACCCACCGAGGCGGTTGGCTTTCTGCGGGCTGGCGCTGGCTGAGGCGCTGCGGGGTGCGCGGGCGATCCGGGCAGGACCCGGGGCTCCCGCCCGCCCTGTGCCCGGCTCCGGCGCTCCGGGCCGAGGCTTTCGGCTCCCGGCCAGCCGAGGTGCGCTCCTGGCTGCCCTGGGGACGGGACGGGACGGGACCGGACCGGTGGCTCGGGCAGGTTACGCTTCAGAGCGCCCTGCCCAGGGAGGGAGGCCGGCGCCGTGCCCCCCCGCCCGCACCTCCCGNTCGGAGCGTCGTCTTTCCCCAGTGCCCTTTCGTCTCCCTCAGTCCGCTCCTCTCGCGTCGCTGCAGCCTTTCCTTCTCCCTCCACTCCCCCTACCTTGCTCTCTCCCCTTTTCTCCCCCTCCTCTTCCCATTTGCTGGTTTCGGGGCTGCTTTTGCTTTCCTTCTCTTTCTTCTTCCCCCATCCAGTTCTTTTTTGGACCCTCTTCTCCTCGCGCCTCCTAATTTCTTGATTTCTTCTGATTTTTTTCCTTGGACTTTGCCTTGTCATGTCAAGATGGAAGTCAGGCATGACTGGCTCTCCTCGTCCCCCCATGAAGGCTTCGAGCAGCTGAGGCTGAAGAGCAGACCCAGGGAGCCTTCCCCGAGCCTCACCCGAGTAGGTGCGAACTTCTACAGCACTGTCAAGCAGCAGGACTACAGTGCCAGTGTCTGGCTGAGGAGGAAAGACAAACTGGAGCACGTAAGCCAGCTTCTATTTCCCCCCTTTATTTTGTTTTTCGTTCTAGACCTCTGTCTAGCTATTCCGTTAGGCTACCTCTCTGCCAGCTTGGACTCCAGAAGGAAAGCGTTGCTCCAGTAAGTGGGCATGGCGTTTCCCAAATGGTAGAGAAAGGAGCTACTTGGAGGTCCCAGGCTGGTCAAACCTGAGGTAAATAGGATGTCAGTACTGTTCCCAAACCACATGCGAGTCTCTTCCTAACTTGAAATATTTTTTCATGTTCTTGGCTTATTCATTCTTCTATTCCCGCAAATTCAGCACTGATGTGGGAGGAGAAAGATTGGGATGGTGCAGATGGAGGTTAGAGCATTTATCTCCCGGTGATTATAATGTAGTTCTAGAATTACTAAAAGAAAATAGCTTTTTTTAATTCTAGCTGTGATTACCTTCCTCCCCCTCCCCCCTCTTCTTCTTCTTCATGCATGGGACTTTGAAAATATTCAGTCTGTGTGGGGTAGAGGAGATTTCCTTCAAGACACCTATTCCTGCAGCAGTAGTACATGACTTAACTGAGTGTGTTTGGGACCACAATAGAACTGATACTGCGGATAGCTCTAGTGAATATTTTATGGGAATTTAAGGTGCTTCTAAGTAGTCCTGACTCAGATGATGTTTGAAAGCATTTTTCATGTCACTTCTAACAGCAAGGGAATGGGTTGAGGTGACCTGCATGCTGTGTAAGAGTTTTCTGAATAGCTTATTAGATGAAACCCATTGTTACAGTGTACAGTGCAATCAAAACAGGGAAGTAGCTGCATTTACCGGGATGCAAAAGAATGTGGATGGGTTTGCATAATGCAACAGTCTGCCATTCTTTACGTTAGTGAGGAGTTTGCAATCACAGTTGCATTGACTTCAAGACACACAGAAAAATATTTCGTGTGGTACAGCCACCTGAAGTCTCTTGGGATAGAAATGGTCTCGTTATGAGGATAAATTGCCTTTATTACGTGAAAATCCTAGATGGCACAGTAGAGTCCTTTAAAGATGAAACCTGAAAAAAAGCTCCTCTATCAACTAGTTCATGGAGTATTACCCTCCCTTCCCACTAACCTGCAGCATATTTTATCCCTGTTAGTGAAATCTTAAACTTGAGTTGTTTACACTTCTGGGGAAATGACAAGAACTGATGAACTGTTGGAAATATCACATTTCAAATGTGGAGAAAGGTATTGAATCCTATCTGCCTTCTTACACATGTTTTTGTGATTCTTCACACTAACAACAAGGCTTCACAGTAGTAAGCTTGTAAGCAGAGTATTCTCCCATTGTGAAGCGAGAAGAAAGGTCAGTGCCTTATCGCAGTACAGCCGATGGCTAAAACATAGAAAGCACAGAAATCTGAGCTCTGGCTTTTGTAACAGGTTTTGCTACATGTGCCAACGTGTTGATATGTGTCATCAAATGAATGATTGTTAATTGGGGGGGGGAATGATCTGTCAACAGTTTGATAGCTACCTACTGTTCTGGAGGCTGAATATTAGCATGTTCAGATATCTGTATTTTAAATCATACCACAATATTAGCATGGTGAAGGAAAGCAGGCATTTACTTGTTTGAAGATTGCAAGTGCGAAACCTTTATTTTTTTGTGTGGTTTGGTGGGTGGGCTGGGTTTTGGTGTTTGTGGGTTTTTTTTTTTGTTTTTGGTGTTTTTTTTTTTTTGAAGTTAGTATTTTGTCACAGTAGTAATCTTCAATAACCCTGCAGCACTGGTGTGAAAAGCTTTTCCTGTAATCAGATTGGTACAAATGGCATGTTCTTCTGGGGGTTTCCCTCTCATTTGATCCATTTTTTTTTATTCCCAGAGCCTATTTGAACAACATAAAGAAAAAAATTGGAACATTGGTACTTCTTGCTTGCCACGAAGTGTTTATTTCATTGACATTTATTGTGAATACCCTGCAGTATATTAAATATGCCAACTGTATATATGTAAAATACTTTGGGTTTGCGATTTAAGGTAACACTCATGAGTGGTGTGACAGACGGGCTATTGCATAGTTCCCCTTAATGAATGTAAATAAAATATGTATTAATTTCTAGACTGTATTTTGCTTGTACAGTTTTAGAGCAAGGTTGTTATTTTCTATTTTTCAGATAAATCTTTGAGGGGTTTGAGTGTTTTCTTGCCAAAGTAAGTTATTTCCTGCACTCCACTCTTCCACTCCAAAAGACAAACCAATTCATTTGAGATGCATCATTTTTAATGGTATAGTTATTGATATATGATAGCTTATGGCTGATATTAGATAATGAAGATATGCACACTTCATGAGGTGGATGGAGGACATGAATAACATTTCATTGCAACTCCCTTTGTGGTAGTCATCTTACTTGATACCTACAAAGAAAATCAAAATGCAAGGAGTGAGCATTCATGGAGGCACTGATTTTGCAAGTGTGTCATCGTAAATTTGATGCTACATAATGACGGATATAGGCAGAAGAAACGTTTAATGAGTGTAAGTCAAGATATGCCTGAACAGATTTTGAAGTTTCATATGTGCTCTTTAGGCCTTGTGGAGGGGGTTGGGTTTTGCTTCATTGAAATTATTTCTTAAATTGCTTTCAGTACGGTGGTTGTAATAGGGATAAAATTGGGCCGGTATATTTTGTATACTACTTCCCATAAATCCTTGTAGACCACAGTAGATACATTATATTGACTTTCATTGAAGTGAGTAGCATGATTTATTCATGTGTGACACTTCTTATTAATCCATATATAGTTTGAGGGACTAAAAAACACCTTCTGAAGCCAATTTTTATCAAATTGTTTGTATATAAAAAAACCTCAAATACAGAAACAGTTTGCTTCTAGATTTCAAAACTGTAACAAAGTTGTGGGTTTTGAAGTGTTTTTTGTGGTTTGTTTTTTTTTGTTTTGTTTTAAAACAGATCTCAATTTGAAGAGTGTGGTAGAGAGGTTCAAAATTCATCTGTTGCCATATCTCTTCTAAAAGCACAGTACAAGTTCAGATGTACAAATGCGATACAGTTTCTTTAAAATTGTTCCAATACTTAATTATTGACTGACCATAGAGGAAGTCAAAATCTGGAACGTATTGCTGGCGTCTTGCTAATTGATTGTTCTTCAAATGGATCTTAATATAGTGTGTCTCCTCATTGGGTAATTGTTTATGTGGATTACCTCTTTCCAAGTGGCAGTCACACAATTTTTACCATACAAGATCTGAACGCAACTCACCCCTGTTTTCTTTTCTGAACTCAGACGCTGTATTTAAGATGAAATGGATCTGCTGTAACGTGTTTAAAGATAGGCCAATGAGGAGTTTTTGCTGAAGTGAGGCCTCGGTGTACATGTGTGCTGTAGCTAATGGGTCGGAGAGCCATATTTTCAATGGAGGAGATTACTAGAGGTGTGAGGAACTCTGACATTGCAGATGTGACCACCGTAATGTTGCAAACCTTTGGCTGAAATTCCTGCAGAGATGAGAATTTTCAGATCCTATGTATCTGCTTCAGCTGGTTCCTTATGCCTTTTTGTGAAGTTGTTTGCCTGGTACTGGAAGTGTGGAGTGAAAATCGTTGTGTGAAATATTCTTAAAGTCTCCTTTGCATAGTGCTTTTTTGCTTGTTTGTCTTTCTCTGGTATTGCCTTTTTTAATGAAATGTGAATTAGTTAAGAGAAAAAGGAGGAGGAGGAGGTGGGAATGGGGAGAGAGAGTAGCCAACCTGATAGCCTTTAGCTCGTGGGAGTTATGTCTGGTTTAATTTACAGCAGCTCTCCAGTATGTCTGTGTATCCTTTAGTAATGACAAGTACTGTATAGCTACTTTCCTGGTACCTCAGCAAAGAATTCTAGAGAACTTCATTTTAAATAATCGAAACTTAAACCAAAAGCAGAACAGATTTCTTTTTAAGCCACAACAGATATGCTTCAAGCATGTATTCTTTTTTAGGACAAATACAGGTATTCCTTCTCAAAGATGTAGTGGTAGTCTTTCTCTAATAACTTTTAAATGTAATTATAAACTTAATTATGTTAAAACATTTTTTAAAATTGTCTTTTAAGAAACTGCTTCAAGACTATAACTTTTTGGGAGACCTGGTGTCAGAACAGGTTTATTTCCTGGAGACCCTCAGTCTGTAACCTTTAGTATTGTCATAATCGGGAGAAGTTTTTTATAATTCCTGCATCATCTCTTGTTTTTACTTAAGTTGTGATCAGTAGCAAAAGCAACATTGGGATTTTCAGATTCAGATACTCTGAGGCCTCATGACTAAATCAGAAATAAAATGCAACTTCCATTCACCTGTCATAACATCTTTATATAAAGTTAAAATCCCAAATCCAGTGCTGCTAGTTAACTTTTATTATTAAAAAACTAGTAGTTCTCCTAGGCAGCCTTCTTTTCTCTCTTTTTTTCTTTTAACTTCGTTTTCTTACAGTGCAGGTATTTCTTAACAAAAACATTGTGGGACAGTTTAAAATTGCATTTCTGCTCTTGCATGTAGGTTAGCATGAGTGTTAAAAGCCAGAGAACAGATGTATAAGCTTCAGAATTTGACATCCTAGCAATGGCGTAAGGCACCATGTGCATAGCTATTACCTGTAATATGTAAACAAAGAAGGTCGACATAGCTTGATGTAAAGCAAGTAACAGGAGTAGAACTCTGTCAAGCCAAATCTGTTGCTGGACAGAGCCAACAACTTTAACTTAAGGGAGAATAATAATAAAAGGATCTAAATCAGAATTCAAAAAATCATTACACATGTGCCCAAAGCAGCCCCTGTCTTGCAGTAAATGCAAACACATGGCTTTTTTGAGTTAAATGAATTGACAGAGTCTTTTGCATTAAGCAGGTATAAATAATTTGTCATTTGGAATAATGTCAGATACCAAGAAGAGTGGAGTGCACCGTGTATGAATGTACGTAAGTGGGGACAATTCAGAGGGTTCCAAAGAGTTGGTTTCCAGCATGCGGAGCTTGTGGATGGCATGGTTGCAGATTATAATTCTAAATGTCTATCTGGTCCTGGAGATAGATATCTGTACTTAGATTTCATCACTAAAATCAAGGGAACAAACTCCATTAAGTAGAAGGACTTTGGCTTTTTCTCAACAGAAGACTGACATTTGGAACTGTCTGCCTGCAACAGTGGTACTAGCATGCACTGAGGTTCTTGCTGAAGTAGTAGCATGCAGTTTGCTTTACTGCTGACAGACTGTGTGTGGAGGAATTCTTCTACTGAAATGCTGCTTTCCTTGAATGTATCTTTCTGTAGGAATGTTTTGTAGCCAAACATAATTAGAGAAAGTTCAGGGAAGTGCAAAAAGGGGACCAAAATCATTGAACAGTGTTGGGAAAATACTGAATAGCATTTTAGGCAGAAAGTGTAAAACGGTTTCTTTCAAAAAGAGTATGGGGAATTTGAAATCTTGACACTTGGAGGGGACAGAATAACTTACTTCAGTAGTTACAAAATTACTTTTATGCGTGGTATTGCAAAGCAGTGAAACTATGATACCTAATACTTCATTTTTCTCTTTCTAGTTGTGGTGGGTTAATCTTGGTTGTCTGCTAGTTGCCCACCAAGCTGCTCTCTCACTCCCCCTCCTCAACAGGACAGGGGAGAAAATGAGATAAAACATCTTGTAGCTTCAGATAAAGACAGAGAGATTGCTCACCAATTGCTGTCATGGGCATAACAGACTCAACTTGGGGAAATGAATTTAATTTATTGCAAATTAAAAATAGGGTAGGATAGTGAGGAAACAAGGACAAGACTAAAAAGACCTTCCTCCCTCCCCCTGTCTTTCCAGGCTCAACTTCATTCCTTCATTCCTGACTCTTCTACCTCCTTCCCCCCGATCCCCTGAGTGGTGCAAGGGGGATTGCAGAATGGGGGTTGCAGTTGATTCATAACACACTGTCTCTGTCACTCCTTCCTCTTCATGTTGTTCCCCTGCAGTGGAACTGTATCCCACAGGATACAGTCCTGGTCAAACTGTTCCAATGTGGGTCCTCCCCACAGGCTACAGCTCTTCAAAAGCTCCTCCAGCATGGGTCCTTTCCATGGGATACGGTCCTTCAGGAATGNTTCCAGGGGATACGGTCCTTCAGGAATGGACTGTTCCAGCATGGGTCCCCCATGGGCTGCAGTTCCTGCCAGAAAACTTGCTCCTGCGTGGTCTCCTTTCCATGGGCCACAGCTCCTGCCAAAGCCTGCTCCTGCGTGGGCTCTCCACAGGCTGCAGCTTCCTTTGGGGCACGTATACATGCTCTAGTGTAGGGTCCTCTGTGGGCTGCAGTGTG
>VZTL01037237.1:16322-29160 GCA_013400535.1 Scopus umbretta | reverse complement strand
TCTTGAATTTCTTCCAGCCTCTGTCTGTTCCACGTGAACCTCTTATTCAGTGTCAGGAGTTAACTTGCAGCTTTGATTTCCTGTAACACCAGCTTCCACCATGCACTTGTTAATTTTTCAAGGAGGCACCTTTGGGTTGTCGCCTCCCAAAACTTGCATGAAGCTCCCGACAGACATCATCAGCAACAGCAGTCAGCACTTGCTGTTGCCACTGCTCTGCCTTGTGTCAAATCTGCTGTTTCTTATGTCATACTTGAGAGGCCACCTTTAATGTTCTCTGTTTGTTGGGATTAACAGATCTGACCCAGGGCTTCAGGCTCCTAGGCACTGTGGTGATGGATGTAATATAAATGTTTCAAGATCTGAGTCCTAATTCCTTTGTTGCTGAATTTAATGGTCCCAGTAGACTCTCTGAACTTACACCAGATCAAAGGAGAGCATGAATCAGTCTGTGCATTGTAGGCTTTGTTTTAATCTGCATAACATGGTTCTGGTCTGACTATGGTTTTACAGTATGCAAGGAAATAAATATGTCCTACCATGTACATCCTTAGCTGAGGAAAAATGAAGTGTTGTCACTCAATCACAGGATCCCTTCCTCACCACAAATTACATATAAAGTCTTGTTATGATGTATTACACATTCTGAAAATAAAAATAAATATCTGCACTCACGTGTCAACATGAGTGATTCCAGCTTTTCAGCTTTTTCTACTCCAACCTTTTAGAGTTACCAGTTTAGGTTCACTTAGTACTCTATAAAATTTACCCAGGAAAGATCCATTAAAATATTAATCAAAATCAATACAGGGTGACTTAATTAAATCTACAAGATAAAGACATAAGATAAAGTAAGCAAATTAAACTGAAAAGCTGTTACATTACGCAGCAGGAGAACTGCCTTAGTCTCAAGGTTTTCCTAAGTAATGGATTCTTAATTTCTGTACTGGGATAATACATGGTTTTGTGTGGGACTGCTCTCTGCTAAGTAAGGGAATGCAATTTATCCATAAGGTGAGGAAAAAACTCGGGATTTTATATAGGCTCATAGGAGCAAATATACTGTGTGTTGTAAGAGTGGTGGGTCCATGATGATGCTTGATTTTAACCACAGTCACCTACTTAAAACTCTGTGAATAGTTTTTCAGCTCTATTTCCTTTGTGGTCAGAGTGTTCAACAAACAGTGCAAAGAAAAGTTAGTCTGAAACAACCTAATACTGCTGATATACAGCAGGTTAAGAGAAGTCCTCCATAAAACCAAGTCATAACAGCAATTATCTGACCTTGTGGGGAACTACAGCCCACACTTAGACAGGTCACACAACTGCACCAGAAATCACTGGCTCACAGGCGACTAGATGGCACTGTTCTGCTTAGCACAGCTGCAAACACAAATACATCTGCTTGCCTAGTAAAACACCGTAAGTCCTGGATGAAGTTGCTTTCATCATCAGTATGAACACAAAAGAAAGAAAGGCCAAGCTCAATATCTTTTCATATGAATGAAATATGTTTTATTCTATTCATGAAGAATTTTGAAGCCCTCATTTATTATAAGGCTACTTAAAGGTAACTATGCTTGAAAAATAGGTAGTCAGGCTTTAGGTATGAAGAGGTATTACCTACAGGTCAGTACACTCGATCATAGACTGGTATAAAATCCAAGTGGAATAATGCTTTGTAACAAAGTACAGCTTTTAATGGTTTAAGATGGTTCTAATGGTTTAATTCTACACCATATTTATTAGTCTGGTAGTCTTGGATATGCTTTCATTAGCTAAATGCTTTAATTCATTATAGAGTCTGAGTTAAAGCCAAGCTGCAGTAAGCAATGACAGTTATATTAAAAACATATTTTTCATGTGAGTGTTGATGTTTTTAAGATGAGCTAATTTTAATATGACTGATGGTCTAAGAGGAAGGCAATATCCTCTGTCATTCAGAGGGAGATTCAAAACCAATTATAAATGTGAAAAGTTATTGTGTGTATGAAACGCGGGAACTCAAGGGACAGACCCAAAGGCCAAAAATGTTAACAGTTAAATGATGACCTTTCTCAGTGCAGTGTTTGAGCTAAGATAACTATCTCTGATTAACAAAATCAGGGTTTAACCCTGCTTTGCTAATGTCCTAGAGTAATTTGTGGACTGCACTTTAAGGCCCAGAGCTGACCTGCCTCTGCAGAGCTAGCTGGAGCCACAGACCTGCACGGATGCACCAGCTGGAGCTCATGGGTTTGCCAGCTCTGGTGTAATGAGAGGTGAATTGTTCATAACCCAATTCAGGCAGAATCAGCCAATTTAAATCAGATCACCTCCTTAGCTGCTCCAGAAAGAATGCTTGTGTGATCCCATCTGTTCAGCAGAAGGGCTTGGGAAGCAAGTATCCCCAGAAGAGAGGCTTCAAGAACTGCTTAGGGGTTAATAACTTTTTCAATCATTGCAGCTGTTTGCAAGGTTAATGTCTATGCTTAGCATCTTCTTTCCTTTATAGGGTTTGGCTGTCCAGGGGCTGGAGAAGACCTAATGTAATTCAGATTGTATGGGAGGGGAGAGAAAATCTATAAATAATACAGTCTTTCCGGGACTGTTTCTGTCACTATATGCAATAACCATGTACATCCCTCACCGCCAACTCATACTCAGCTTTTCTTTTCTGCCAAAGCTGTGAGGAAGTCTTCACAGAGAGTTTGACGTGTTTATGTTTGGCAAAAGGAGAATCTGCCACATGCCAAATAGAAAACTTCTAGGATCTCATGCTAGCACTTCAGCCTTTTAATCTGGAAAAAAACCAAAGAAAACCCAAAAACCAAAAACCAAAAACCAAACCAGCATCTTTTTCTGCTACATGAAAGAATGCTGCAGACTGTTAACGTGACAAAGGATTTGTCTGGTTCATCAAATCTTTTGCCTGGGGACTATTGTGCCTCCAGTATTTAAGGCACCTTCAATTTCTAGTAGCTACATTATTCTTTAAGAAACCTTTGCCCTACTATTACTATAGTCTTAATGTAAACTATTCAGCTATGCCCACAATTAACCACAGAATGAATTGCCTTGCAGCACAGAGAAAGAAATTATGACATGAAGACCTTTTAAAATCAATTCAATAAAATGGATAGAATACTTCCAGCACTTCGTCTGGGAGCAAAGCATTTCTCAGCAGGCCCATCAGGTCCAACGTGGGGAAACCAGGCTGCCTGTTCATGATGCCTGCTGGCTGGGGCTGGAGCATACATGTTTATGTATGCCTCTTTTCCAGTCTCTGATCCCACATGTCAGATCCAGTTAGATGATGGGTCACTCCTGGGTGTTCAGAGGAACGTTCAGTTATTGCTGGTTTTTGTTTTTTTTTTTCCCCCCATTGCAATTCCATTATACATAGCTTTGGTGTTAACATAAGACATTATTGTTATTATTTGGTTAAGAAGGCTGTAAGGATGGTTTGTAAAATCCATAAGCATTATGGGACCATTACGCTGTGTTACACATAACTTATCTGGGTTTTTTATTATGATTTTTCTTCTCTTTTTTGTTGATGTGATGTGTTTTAACCCACTTTAGATCCTAACTCCTTTGTTGTACTGTTGACAGGAGGTTGACTTAGTACAAGGGAACTTAATGATGTGGGGATAAGAAGAAGCAGGAATGAAAAACAGTGGCAGGGATAGCTTTTCCTATGGCAACGGAGAGTTATTCTATCTTGATGTTGTAGCAAAATACAGCCTTTGACTCACTTAGCACAGAAAAGGCTATTGCCCAAGGTCCTCCTGAAGCACAGGATGGTCAGGTGTTTCACTCCAGGCAGAGTTGGGGAGTCTAAGGTCAGAAATGCAAATAGCACAATGGCAGTGAGCACCGTGGCTGTGTCTCACCAGAAGGGTAATGCTGCAGAGTGTTCCATTTTTGCCCAGGTATTCCAGGTCAACCATCAAGCCTGTGAGAGTATTTAAAAGAATAACGTAGGAAGGGGTTGTTTACTATCTAATACCTACAGCTGGGATACATTTCAAATCTCCTTTTTCTATCTAGAAACTTCCTAAATAAATTAAAACCTATTTTTCTTTATCAGCGTAGAAAATCAGGAGTCAAGAAAAATGCCATTTCCACAGTCTTCAGCATAAAATTCTGTAAGCTGGCAATACTGAGTGTATGAGATGCTACCTTCTGAATTACCAATTCATTTTGTGTTATTTTTCTGCCTTATTTCCAGAGTAAATCCATCTTGCTGCCTCACCAGCCCCGCTCCGCTTTGCTTATGAGCTCTGACAAGATCACAGCTTGAGGTAGGGTGGTTGCATACAATAGACAGAACAGGGTTGTGATCATGGTAATTGGCTGAGACATCCAGGCCTATAACTGCTTGATAATAACCATATCTGGTCTTTTTCTGCACAGCAATCCTGTGTTAAAGTTCTTTCTGACTGCTTAGCTAACTAAGAACTGTGGTGCACCAAGTAGAGCTGCATGCAAATAGCGCAACAAACATGGAACAGGTATGTAAAATACTTCAACTTAGGGGTAAGAGACAATCAGTAGAGAAATTCCTGCTGTGGAAAACCACGGCTTGAGAAGCCCTTTGTTTTTCTGAAATAAAATAGTACTTAGCACTTCTTAGGAGATACAGTTCTATATTTCAAATTATTATTCTATACAATATTGTGCCAGAGAGATTTCAGAGAAGGGCATATTGCCATTGTTAATTCGTGGACACTTTTTAATTTTTCTTAATTGTTTTTCTGCAAATTGATCTAACAGTGAATCCCCACTCCTGACCATGGTTACTTTATTATCTCAATGCTATTCATTAAAGAATGCCATCTGGGTGGGGGTTAGAAAGACACAGTCTTGGAGAAAAGACTTTTGTGAAATGCCTTCTAAATTAAACTATTTTAAGGACTGATTGACATGAATTTCTGTGGACCAACCACTAGTCATGTTAATTTTAGCAAGAGCAAGTCCTGAGGATATTCAGATGACACTTTTTTTAATGCAGGAGGAAATTAATGTTTGGGACAGGTTGTCAAGTAGCAGTTGTATCTGTCACCATCACTTTGTGTGTGTGTAATACATGAATTGGACAACTATACAGAATAAAATGACAGGCCAGGTGTGAAAGTTAGAAAGAAAGATATACAGACTCAGATAAGTCACCTACCTGCCTTTTCTGATTAAATGTTACCATTTTGAATTGTATCCCAAGACAATAAGTGCAGCAAATATACGAATAAAAATGCAGTCTAGCTATTTTATTTAATATTTTAATGATGAGTTTCTCCATATATGCTTTTTTCCAGCAGTGAGGAGTATCATTACAATATAGAGAGTGCTACTGAGGAAAAATGATAGAATTCTCGATTCTCAATTCTTGGAGAAGTAAGGAAGGGGGTCAGCAGAACTGCCACCTTGGACTTCCAGAGGGCAGACTTTGGACTGTTTAGAAGGCTGGTTGACAGAGTCCCTTGGGAGGCAGTCCTAAAGGGCAAAGGAGCCCAAGAAGGCTGGATGCTCTTCAAGAAGGAAATCCTAGAGGCACAAAAGCAGGCCATCCCCATGTGCTGAAAGATGGGCCAGAGGGGAAGTAAACCAGCCTGGCTGAACAAGAGAGCTTTGGCTAGATCTCAAAAGAAAGAGGAAAGTCTATGAACTTTGGAAGAAGGGGCAGGCATCTCAGGAGGATTAGAAGGATGAAGCAAGGTCATGTAGAGAGAAAATTAGAAGGGCTAATGCCCAGCTAGAACTTAAACTGGCCAATTCTGTGAAAGATAATAAAAATGTTTCTATAAATATATTAACAACAAAAGGAGAACCAAGGAGAATCTCCATCCTTTACTGGATGCAGGGGAAATATAGTGACAAAGAATGGGGATAAGGCTGAGGTAATTAATGCCTTCTTTGCCTCAGTCTTTAATAGTAAGGTCAGCTGTTCTGCGGGTACCCAATCCCCTGAGCCAGAAGACAGGGATGGGGAACAGAACAAAGCTCCCATGATCCAAGAGGAAATGGTTAGTGACCTGCTCGGCCAGTTAGACATACACAAGTCTATGGGGCCAGACGGGGTCCACCCCAGGGTACTGAGGGATCTGGCAGAGGTGCTCACCAAACCACTTTCCATCACCTATCAGCAGTCCTGGCTGACTGGGGAAGTTCCACCTGACCGGAGGTCAGCAAATGTGATGTCCATGTACAAGAGGGGCTGGAGAGAGGATCCGGGGAACTACAGGCCTGTCAGTCTGACCTCGGTGCCGGGGAAGGTTTATGGAGCAGATCATGGCATGTCCAGCNGAGCAGCTGAGGGAACTGGGGTTGTTTAGCTGGGAGAAAATGAGGCTTAGGTGAGACCTTATCACTCTCTACAACTGCCTGAAAGGAGGTATTAGTGAGGTGGGTGTTGGTCTCTTCTCCCAAGTAACTACCAATAGGATGAGAGTAAACGGCCTCAAGTTTCACCAGGGGAGGTTTAGATTACATGTTAGGAAAAATTTCTTCACTGAAAGGGTTATCAGGCATTGGAACAGGCTATCCAGGGAAGTGGTCAATTCACCATCCCTGGCGGTATTTAAAAGATGGGTAGACAAGGTGCTTAGAGACATGGTTTAGTAGTGGTCAGGTACAGTTGGACTCGATGATCTTAAAGGTCTTTCCCAAACAAATGATTCTATGACTCTGTGAAACTAAGAGGAATAAAAAAGGGCACCTGCAGTAATCAATACAAGGGTAGGAAATCTGGTAGAGGCAAAACAAATGAGTTAAAAGACATGGTATAGGTTTATTAACTACTTAAAACTTATGAAGGCAGATGACATTCATCAAATGTCCTGACAGCCCACCACCTAGTCACCTGGTTGCTCAAAAGTACTTGAGAAAAAACAGATGTTTGCTTCAAAACTGAAAGAAGCTGATTCTTCGTAGCAGAGAGAGAAGATTATGGGTTTCCAAATTAAAATCAAAATAGTTATGCACAGAGAGGGTGATATTAGTATGGAATACAACAGCTGTTCAGCTCTGGTGATGGCAGGAATGGTGGCTGGTTCAGGACTTAGGGACAGATTGAGTAGATAATGTAGCAAAGGACCGGACTGTGCAGAAAGCAGGTTATACCTGGCATCAGATCTTCCAAGTACTTTTCTGCCTCTGGGCTGATACAAGCTGTGCAAAATGATGGTGATGTGCCAAAGTGGTCTATTAACATATACTTTTGCCTGTGGTATGTTGCTCCAGACATAAATAACTGTGCCAGGTGTGCATTACAAGAGTGCAGAGATGCACAGCTGCAGCTACAGGAAAGAAAGGAGAAATAAGTCAAACCAAACTAGCTGGCTTGAGGGTGCACATAGCTGTTAGACTTCACGGTGTTCTCAAACAGACTTTGTAGCTGTACACTTCTCAGTCTGCTCAGCAGCGTTGCATTTTACAAACTTGCTAACAGGTTAGTCTAAGGAAAACAGCCTTAAATCTGTAGCAGCTGATTTAATTCTCTAAGGAAGGTTTCTAATCCTCAAGTCCAATCTTTAAAGACTTTTTGGTGATTGTAACATTAAAAAAAAACTCCTCCCAGAAATTTCAAGCAGGAACAGAAAAAGGAATTGCTAGTTTGATCAATCTTGCACTGCATGAGCTTTCCATACTTAATTTTTACCCATCAGATCAAAAGACAAAATTCTTCCAGGCTGCATTGAAATTATTTATTTTCTTACACATAAAAAGGCAGTAATATCACAGAAGAACCATGTTGTTAATATCTGAATAGATTTTGTGGCTCATGTAATTACATTTTTAAAAAATTAAAAATCTGGGTTCCCATGTAGAGCAAATGGCTTATCAAACTTTCAGGAGTTTTACCTATAGAAAAGCATCTTCTGCATTCAAATCTGTAAATCCTCAATTTTAAATTGTGTGTAAACAAATCAGTTCCTATTTTGTAACTGAAAGCACATTCGTGTTGGAAACTCTGAGGATTCTGCAGTTTTAGAGAAACCTAAGTCTTGTTTCAAGACTTTGAAGCAATGTTTCAAGGAGTTTGTAAACCTATTAATGGGCAGACTCAAATTAGTAAAGGCATTACTGGGCCTCCCAAGTCTAGGTGCCTACCATTGGTTCAGTTGCTGAACTTTAGTAGGAATAAATCTAAGGCCATTATTCAGGACAAGATACACACTTAAACAAGTTTTTTATGCAAATGCCAAGACATGAAGTCATACATCTCCTTAGGCCAGTGTTTTTTAACTAGATGTATCTATCCGAGTTGTCTTTCTTAGGAATATTTTCCCAAATCAAAGCCTGAAATTATATACCTGCTGCAGAATGTGTAAGTATACCTGGTGGGTGTAGAGAATGCTCATGCATCCTTTGACTCCTGGTGCTCTGTTACATGATTAAACTGCCACTGATGAGGACAGCTTTCAAGGACAGCTAATCACACTGCACTTAAAAGAACAACAATATACAGCTGCAGAGTGCTGGAAAATCCAAGGTTATGAAAACAACATAACGCTTTAAGGGAGCATAGTAACCATTTTGTAGATTCAAATTCACTGGCAAAGTTAGGGAGCTTAAAACTTAGTGACACAAGCACTTTATGACCCAAAGACCATTCACACACAAACATATATTAAAAGAAGAAGAAAAAAAAACCAACAAACTGGCTGTGTGCAAGCTACTCTTGTGTGGCAAAGCATGCTCTTTTCTTTGCAATATACATAATGAAATACAATCCCTCACCAGTTCATCACTCAAAGAGCTAAATCTGATTTTACAGTGAAAATGCAATTTTGTCTCATCAGGTTCCATAGTGCTGAAATACTAAACTTAACAATAGAAACTGATGTGATATGTTTCAAATTAAATTGAACCACTGCAAACAATGGGTTTCTTCAGAGGTTGGCCTTGTCTGAATATGTTTTTACACTTCATTTTGCAAAGAAATCATCAAGTCTAATGGCTTCAAGCAATCTAAGTGATGTGCAGGTTCAATGAAAAAAAATAAGCAACATCACTGAAAAAATGCCACACACAAAGAGAAATGATCACACACTGCACTGAAGGCCTTATCGCTTCCCCAGTCCATCTGAGGAGCTTCTAACCACAGCATGGAGCCCAGCCTTAAACCAGTGAAGCCAGTAAAAAAGATTTTTACTTCTTTAATCCCTGGATAAGGCCCAATGTCTGAAGAAAGTTGTGTGAAGTTAGTGTATGACCTGAAAAAGTGGATAGAGAGGCATGAGTTTGAATTTTTTATCAAACATCAGACATTATCTCAAGAACCATTGAGAGGAAAGCAGAGAAGCAAGCTCTCAGCCCACAGGAGACGCACCTTAGAGCCAGCCTGACAGGTATCTGTGGGCAAGGCCAGCAACCACCCGTGGACAGTACGGGCCATGAGCTAAGTGGAGGATGTCAATTGCACAACGGCCCTGATGTCTTCCATAACATACTGCTTCCTTCCCTTAGGAGGCATAATAACTGCATGCAATACCTGAGTAATGAGTAACACTGATCAAGAGACTCCAGTGACTGGGGTGGGCAGGATTAGGGCTGTGTTGCCCACTACTGCATGGTCAATCCCTTCTGCATGGCTGCTCACTCCACACAGAAGAGTTGGGAATTTTCCTCTAAAGGGGGAGAGTCTTACAGAGATTTTCATCAACTTTCCCTGAAAGAAGGAGACAGTATAGGCCTGAGAGTGTGTCACTGATATATAATAAAAAAGGCTTGTTTAAGTCATAAACAGTCATTATGAAAAAATACAAGTAAACCAGGAGGCATCTCAGTCTGAATTTAGTCATCTGTGGTCTTTTACTTCCTTGTAGATACTGTGAGAGACAGGTTTCTTCAATATAGTCAAAATGAACTGATTTTTTTTTCTGTGCCTATAAATAAAAAATAAAAGGTGGGGAGGAAACATGCGGAATTGTTTGTTTCTTTTAGAACTGAACTGCCAGCCAATTCCTCCTTTCAAAGCCAGATGGTTGTGAGCTAATTCCAGTATCAACTGTCCAATTCCTAGATGCCTGTTTAACAACATTGTTCTTCTTTATTTGTTTACTTTAGGAATAGGTCTGCAGGGAGGTTTATGGTCTCTATCATCCTCACTTAAGGGAAAGCCTATGTGAGCAAAGGAAGAGTTAGGGAAACAAAACCTGGGAGGTTTCCCAGGGAAGGCTTTCTCCTAATCCTTCCAGGAGAACAATGAGCAGAGTGGCTTACTGAAAACAAAAGCACTCAATTGCCAAACTGCTCTGGTCCTCACATGATATGGATATTTAAGCCTTCCCTGCAGGACAGTGAGTACATGCCCATAGCAGTGTTCTCACTTCAGAATTGAGCTCCACTGCCTTCTTGTTGGCCTTCAAAGCCCTCTTGCTCAGTGGCATGCTTCGGGGGTGTTGTGGTTTAACCCTGATTGGCAACCAAGCACCACACAGCCGCTCACTCACCCTCCCTCCGCCCTGGCGGGATTGGGGAGAGAACCAAAAAACCAAAACCTAAAACCCGTGGGTTGAGATAAAGGCAGCTTAATAGGACAACAGAGAAAGAGAAAATAATAATAATAATAATGATAAAAGAATATACCAAACAAGTGATGCACAATGCAGTTGCTCACCACCCGCCGACCGATGCCCAGCCAGGCCCCGAGCTGCAATTGCTGCCCCCCGGCCAACTCCCCCAGTTTCTATACTGAGTGTGACACCATATGGTATGGAATAGCCCTTTGGGCAGTTGGGGTCAGCTGTCCTGCCTGTGCCCCCTCCCAGCTTCTTGTGCCCCTGGCAGAGCATGGGAAGCTGAGAAGTCCTTGACTAGTGTAAGCACTACTGAGCAACAACTAAACCATCAGTGCGTTATCAGCATTGTGCTCATACTAAGTCCAAAACGCAGCACTATAGCAGCTACTAGGAAAAAAAAATGAACTCCAAATTAAGCTGAAACCAGGACAGGGGGCTCATCTCAGAAGCTACAATGACTTCTGAAGTAGTTCTAGGGGAAATATGTGAACTCCCAGAAACCAGCTCAGCACCCCACATGGGAATCCTGCAACACCCTGGCAGTGGGTTAACGTCATTGCTGCAGCTGCTATAATGGGAACCCAGTATTTGCTTAAAACAACAGTTATATGTTGATGTTTCTAGGTTCACCTTTTCAAAGCTTGCCATAGGCTTTTTCTTGGGGTATTTTAGCAATGCTGACACATGAAGCTTGTGAAGCTTATTAACCTGTCTAAGCAGCTAATCCAAGGGACAGTCAGCAATTCAGCTGACAGGGTTTGTCTAATTGATTGTAGGTATGTGAGTTTGTTGCTTATCCTTTATAAAAGTATTTGTAATGCACCAACTACTCATCTGATCAAACTACTCTTTATTTTCCACAATTGTACTCAGGGCAGCTGAAAACTGATACGAATGAATTTGACCAGTCACACATACTCCAAGAGATGTTTCACCAACTCCAGAACAGTGGCTGTGAGGGCTCTAGACTTCCCTCCATGGCTTATAGCTAGTGTTTAGCTCATATACTATATGAGCATATATTGTATCAGAACAGTGCTAATAACAATGAAATTTTGTTTTCCTTTGATATTCATGTTCTTGCTCTAGTTAAGTTATACAACTAGGGTAAAAAAACGCAGACCTGCTACACTCAATGAGCTAAAGTAATTTCTACCAGTTGAGAATCGGGCAGATGATCTCTCAAGAATACCATGTGGGTCAAACTAAGAGATTTTTACAGTTACAAATATAAAGAAACTGTAAAAAATAAAAATATTCACCATTTCCTACCACTCTTACATTAAAAACTAGGCTATTTTTTCCCCCCCCACGGGTAACATTTCTGAAAAGTTGACAAGCCGGTTGTTATCCCTGGCAGGACAGAATTTTCACTATTTATTTTTTATATGATTACGTTAAAAGCAAAGTCTACTGAAATAATAATGACATCGTTCTCCTGTGATATGACTGCCTTTTTATTTCTAGGAAATGAAAGAAGCCTAATACAGTCTGGAAGAATGCAATCTATTCATCAAATGGGTAAAAATTAAGCATGGAAAGCTCGCACAGCTAACTACCTCTTTATACATAATTTTATCCTGGTGAAAATAATTTTGCAAAATGACAGCATCTCAGCAACTTCTACATCAAATGTTCCTTTACAATGAAACAGACAATTTTTCAAATGGCTGCCCCTGGAAAGGCAACCTGTTAACTGGGAATCACATCATGATCCTTTTCATTTCTTCCAGTCGTGTTGCTTCGTGGCAATGTTTCTGCAGGTCGGATTCTGCTTTGCTTATGTCTATGCAGCTGCAGTATTTTGGAAGAGTGTCAGGAGCAGAAAAGGCAAAAGAGATAACTGAAAGCATGAGATAGCTTGTGCTCTCTTGGGACAAAATTTTTGTAGGGCTTCAAAGGGAAGGTTCAGTTTTATGTAATAAGAGGAAAGATAGTAATTTAGGATTAGGAATCCTGTGACTAGAGAGCCTGGAGATAGAGACAAATTTTGGAGCACTCTTTTGGTCCTGCTGATATGAACAGAGAGAGTATTAGGGTGAGTGACTAAGTTGCCTTGGGCAGGAATTTTAATGATAAGGGAGAGCAGAATTTGGAATGTTAATCAGGAAAAAGCAACAGAAATTTGAAAGCAGGTTGATCTCGGGGAAATAGAGACAGCCGTTGGG
This sequence comes from Scopus umbretta, assembly GCA_013400535.1. Classification (NCBI taxonomy): domain Eukaryota; kingdom Metazoa; phylum Chordata; class Aves; order Pelecaniformes; family Scopidae; genus Scopus; species Scopus umbretta. The sequence goes on along the minus strand of VZTL01037237.1, from coordinate 16,487 downwards.
GAATATGACCCCATTTATATATATTACCTCAGAAATATTTGTTCTTAAACCAGACATTATATATTGAATTCTTTATCAGCCCTTTCTGTTATACGAGAAGGGCTATACAAATAGTCTCTTGAAGTTAACCTGAAAATTCCCCTCTTCTTTTTCTTTTCTTTTTTT
>VZTL01037237.1:0-16288 GCA_013400535.1 Scopus umbretta | reverse complement strand
TTTTTTTTTTTTTCCTGGCAATCAAAGACTTTCTAAAGGCTAGTGAACAAAAGTAATTGGCTTTCACACAGTAAGTAGCAGGGTATCACTCTGATTTGATAGGGGCCTCATTCAAAATTGAGTTTTCAATGCCTTCTTTCTTAAATTGATACAAGTATATACATTTTCTCCATTCTTATGTTCATACAGTCTAATTAACAGTAAAAGGATTAAGCTTTTGTTAAAAGTTGATAAATGTGAGGTTAATGAGCAGTGGAAGGAGCAATTTGAACCATGCAGCCACACTACGTGGTTCTAAATTAACTGTAACCATTCAGGAAATGGACTTCGGAATCATTGTGGACAGTGCAATACAAATCTCTGACCTGTCGGTGAGAGCAGTTAAGAAGCAAACAAATTGCTCGAATTTAACAGGAGCGGGTGGGAAAGTAATAACAAAAGTATAATAATGCAGTTCGCTGAATTGACAGAATGATGCATCTGGTTCTAGTCTCCCTATCCCCCCAAAAGATGCTGTATAAAAGGAAAGAGCTCAGAGGCAGATGATGAGAATAATTAGATACAGGAAAGAGAGATGGGAGATAATGGTACTGTTTTCAGGTATTATACAGGTATGCACAATACTTGAATGAAAAATCTCTTTTAAAAAATATTTGTATGTTGCCCCTCTTTCTAAAGCATCTATATTATGGTGCAAGCAGTCCTGACAGTTTCTGTATTACACATACCTCAGATCAGTCTTATCTAATTCCTGGGTGATAATACTAGCACCAAGAAATCTATATTAAAGATTTTCTTTAAGCCAGCCCTGCGGGCACCTTGCTATTGAGTCTGTCTTCTACATTTACCTGTGACCTGCCTCCTATCCCTAATGAGGCCCGTTGATGCTGTTGAAAGTAATGCTTATTGGGAATCCGAATCAGCGCACACATGTTAGCAGCAGGTGAGCCAGTGACACAGATGTGCGTGCTAGCGCTATGCAGATGACACACAGCTCTAGCTATCCTTCAAAATGTTTGATCACATCAGTGTCAGCAAATGGCCCGGTCCTTAGGCGTATTCTCTTCCGCGTAAGGACCAGCAGGCTGGCTCTGAGTCCAGGGGAGGCAGGACAATGCTAGCAGGCAGACGAAATCACTTTGAAGAATTTTGCACGCAGCTGTCTGTGGTTAGAGGTACCTACTCATTATGGCCAACTGAGCCTGTTGCTAAGGCACGTGCGCTCAGCAGCTGCTGGCCTCCCTTACGCACACCTTCAGGGATTCTCTTCCAGGCTACAGCAAGCTGCCTCGGCACAAAGCAGTTGGGGCAGCAGCACAAAGTGCACTTGACCACCCCTCCAACAACCTGGGTAACTGTGGAACACCACCATTGTGTACACGTAGAGCACCAATTTCCCACAAAGTACCGTGCAGGTTCACAGGAGCCATATTTTTCTTAACAGTGCTCCATGCAAGCCCAAACCAGCTGGAAAATCCAGGATGAACATCATGGTTTGTACCGCAGGGACAAAATAATTTTATTCCTAAATTATTATGGAGAACTCAGATTTTGCAGGCGTATGAAAATGTGATCTGAATTCCCATAGGCAGTAAGGTCAGCTGCAAACTTCACCCTGTTGCTTCAACTGCAAAGAAAATAGCTTCAAAATTACCTTCTTTTAAAGTAAACAGCAGATTATATAACAAAATTTAAATAAATAAATAAATACATAACCTGAAACAACAATCCCATCAAAGCAAAGCACTGGCTTCACACATTTCTCTCCTTGGAGAACAGATGAGAAGGGAATGAACCACGTGTAAATTTGGTCAGTTGGGTCATTTAAAGAACTACTGCCAAAAAACTGGGAGAGCTTGGCTGTGACTCACATTTTTCTATTAAAATCTCATAATGAAAAACCACACATTTGTGACAGACCTTGGCTCCTCAGTAATAGCACATCACATAACTGCTTGAATCTTTGGGTCTTTCTTATTTCTAAACCAAATTTCTTCAAGCTCATAGCTTCTAGGGAGGATTATGGCTATTTTTCTGAAGAATGTAACTTGCATGAGGCTTTTCAAGAAAAAAAACAAAGCTCTGAAAAGCCACAAAGCATATCTTTTGCTATCACAACTAAAAATCTTCAAATAACCTAGAACAGTGTTCTTTCCATGAAAATAAAGTTATCTGATATACTGTGGAGCATTTTATAAACTTATTTCGATCCTGTTGAACATTAGATATGCAAGGGATAGAGAAGATACTGGTTCACACCTCCACTTTATCAGAATTTATTGAAATTCAGTTAGGCTTTCGAATTGTCTATACAGATATATTTCCTTTAAACAAGCTTTGTTTTTTTTTTTAAAAAAAACCTGTCCCTTTAAACCTTTAAATTACAATTGTACTCAGGCTTCAGACAAAATTTCCAGATGGTAGTTTTGTTCTAGAAAATCTGCTCTCTCGAGTGCCTCTGTCTGTAAAGCCCAATGAGCATCAAGTCCATCTATTATATTCTGACGCAACTCCTAGCACAAGATAAGTTTACTTTGCATCTAATAGTATATCAAATATTTTACATTGTAATAATTGAGGCAGTGATTGCAAAATTGCTGTTCAGCAGAGGAAAAAAATACCATTACAGAACACAACCAAGCACCCTGACAGCATGACGTGAACCCTAATGAATCAGCTGACAAACAAGCACAAGTTCTGCTCAAGTGTGCTCTCAAAGCAGCAATTCAGCAAATCTGCTCTTCACTGTATTTTTCCCTTGTAAGGCTAAAGTCCATGCAAATTAGTTCTCAGCTGGGGTGTCAGGTGAAACGTATTGAAAACACAAAAAGAGCAGTTTCCAGTCCCCCTTCCAGCTCTGCGTTATGCTCAGCACTTCCTTTCTGTACACTAAATACCTCCAAGCCTCTCAGCAGTAGCCATGCTTTAACACTTATCGGCTATGACACTGAAAGAGATAGAAGAGACGGAACAAGGACATTTTGACCACAGCACAAACCAGGCTTTGCTCCTCTGAGATGTGGCTCCCTTGGCCTGTCATAGCCTTTGTCTCAGAAGAGTCCTACTGTAGCCTCCCAAGCCCATGCTGCATCTGATGAAACCTCCACTAGACCGAATCTGCTAAAGATGTTTTGAAACTCTCTGCCCCAATCATAGTGCAAAGTCTGCCCACCAAGCACTCTGCAAATCTTATGCTGGCAGATTTTGTCTCAGGAGTAGGATGCAGCCCTTATCTCAGCAGAGGATTGCACATCATTGCAGATAACATGGCACAGGAACCAAACTAGTTCCCCACCTCCTTAAGGAAGTCCATACACTCTTTGAAAATCACTATTGTAATATTTCTAAACTTAACCATGTTTTTCACAACTAATTCAGCACCTACGTTTCCTCTACTCTGTCACAGTATTGGGTAGCCTGGATGGTTGTTGGTTGTTCTTTATGAATTCATTATAGTCTTCACCACTCTCAGTGAGTCTTCTGTCCCTGTAGAGACAGGACAATTCTCCACCAGACCACCCGCCTACAGGTTGTCAGAAACCAAGGTCCCCCTTCTGAACCTTCAGGAAAGACTAGCAATAGGAAATGGTAACTGCAGGATCCAGTGGCTTTGGAATGGGATCACTCTTCATGACACCATCCTTTACATAGCCTGAAGATCTCACATGACTATGGACATAAAAGCCAATATATTTTGGAGACAGAGATTCCTTTGCTCTGATGGTGGTTGGCAATAGTAAGAACTTCCCCAGTCTCAGCAGCCCTGACTGCTAAGGTCAGAGGGACAAGTAGATCAGCAGCCATCTCTGCAGGATGGTCTTAACTCAGAGTGGAAGGAGTTTAGCTCAAAGCTGCATTCATATTTGTAGCTGTCCCTCAGTTACCATCTGAAAGCTAAATTCCTTCATCATCCTCATCGTCTAGCCACAGGAGTGCCTGACAAGCACACCAGGAATACTCAGGCACAAAAGCCTGAGGGAAAAGAGAGAAAGCTCAGGGCTGCTCAGCCTGTCACAGCACTCAGAAGCCCTCTGCCCAGAGTGCCCCTTGGAAATGACAGTGACTTTCCATCCATCTGGAAGGAGTGCTTCTGGGAAAGTCTTTTCAGAAAACTGAACCACAACTGTCACATAGGAGACCGTTGATGACTTTGCAGGGAAAGCACCGCAATTGGGTGTGAAGGTAGGTAAAAGTGAAAAAAATAATGGAGAAGTCCCATGGTCAGGCCACGGACAGCAATTCTCCATTGCAGAGTTCCACATGCAGAGAAAGAAAATGTACCTCAGAAATGACCCTTCCCAGAAAGACTGCAACAGAGAAATCATATATGTGCATGGAAAAGATAATGTGAAGGATGCCCAAACTTCCAAAGAGGATGGAATTCCAACTTCATACACCTTTACACAGCTACAAGTCTCTGCTTTCTACAAGCAGCCTGCTAAGGATGTCAAACAGGCAGCAACAGGCAGCCAGGTGACCTCCACCAGCACCAAACCACTGGTGCCTACAGAAGAAAGTGCATAGTTGGAGGAGCTTGAGCAACAAGCCAGGACATGATGAATAACAAACATGAACAAGGAACCTGTCCAGAGAAAAGAAGTGGTGGTGTGTGAAAGGCGTGTTGTACACCTGCAGGTACACTGTGTGCACCTCAATTATGAGGCTGTCCCACCTCTCTTGGACACCTGCCCTCTTTGCCTCTCAGGGCACCCATCAGAGCTGCAGTCTGGCTCAGGGAGAGCAGAGCCATAGTGACGAACCTGCAGGAATGGGCCCTCCCAACCTGCAATGGACATCCCTGTCCCATGTGCAGGTGCAGTCCCTCTTCAAGGCAGGGCCAAGAACAGACACAACACTGCAGTCCAGGACAGGAACGGTGTAACTGATGGAACCTCATAGCAACACCATGAGGTATCTCCCAGATGTGGTCACAGTGTATACCCAGGGAATTACAGAGGCACTGTAAAGAGTGTGTAAAATAGATGCAGGCTGTACTCCAGCCTGGGATGTTCTCAAGAACCCCTACATCATGAACAGAGGATAATACCTAAATATTCTTAATGGTATGGGACCCAGTTGTTTGATTCATTACCTCCCTTTTAGTTCTGTCACAGAACCTGAGTTCAGAGGACTGATTTGCTTCTGCTGTTTCTGTTGCATGGGACTTGTTAATGTCCGCCTCTCCAGAGGGGACCTTTGCTCAGGGAACCTATTCCTCATACGACACTCCGATGTCTTTGCTTCAGAAAGACTGTTAACTGCAAGCATCTTTGACTTTTATGGCATATCTTAGAATTCATTTTAGAAGTTAATTCTGTTTGTGTGTCATTTATATACCTACTGAAAAGACAGCGTTTAGTCATCAGCTCTCACAGAGATAGCTGCTTTATAGCACAATAAAATAAATACATTCCAGAAACACTTCACTCTCTTCCTTTTCTTATTCTGATGATGGTATATATAGATAAAGCAAATCAAGAATTCTGTCATGTTGAGATCATAATGGATGAGTTCATGAGTTCATCTTTTTTTTAATAGGTCTTCTTGGTTTTGAATTATCTAACAAGTTTTCATAAAGTGAAAAAGACAAAGCCAAGGGGCATTCTGGCACTGCTGCATATATATATATATATAGCTTTTACCCTGAATTCATGCTTGCCACTGAAACATTCCACCTTTGCAGAAATGATGTGAGCACTTTGCTTTGTTGATGTAGTACACTACCTAATGTATCAAATGAATGAGGTATCAGGTGGCATTATAATAACACAGCACATCAGCAGAGTTAGCTGTCTCTATAATTGGGTCTTGCATCATTACACCAAAAAGCAATCAGAATGCTACTTGAAAGATAGCACTATAGGAAGGAAGAAAAATTCCTAGAGTGTGTTTAACAAGAATTCACAGGATTAAAGTAAACCAAAATATATTGACAGCATCTGTTACATGATGAAAGGTAGAAGTTCTAGCCTTACATTAGCATGTAGCCTCTTGAAACTAATCCTATAGCATCTCACAAATAATCTGGCATACACTGTATTTGCTTTATATATGTGTATTTTTAGCCTCCAATTTATATTAGCTCCATTAAAGTAGCTTATGCTTCCCTCTTTTCCTCCTTGATCATCCGAACTGGTTCAAGAACCAATTTGCCTACAGAGAGGTGTTATCATGTGATCATGTACTGTTAAGAATGATATTTCAGGTTTTGCTTAACAGCTAAATAGCAAGGATAAAATTAAAATATCTTTCAAGTTTGTGCTGTATCTTTCATCAAAAGTAGTGATTTTTTTGCAATCTAGGGATCAAAGTTAGGAATATAAGCACATTTTCCACATGACATTTACTGGTGAATGAAATTCATTAGCCAGCTGGAAAGGAGTTTCTATCCTTCTAATGAGGTAATCAGAGTTCCACTGGGTCTGGAATCAACTGGGTCACAGGTTTATCCAAAAAGGGAAAGCAGGATGATATTTGCAGAAAATATCATTCCAATCCCTCAAAAACAGAGGGAAGATGTTATGAGTATCTTCTGGCTTATTCCGTCTCCTGGTCTAGCCTGGATCAGCTCAGGTGCGCTGCCAACACTAAGTGTTCTCCCTTGACCACAGATGATTCATTCACCATTTCCTTTTTTCCTTACTGCCTACAGCATGATGCTGCACCAAACCCATCTTTCCTTCTTCCTCTCCTTCTGCATTAGCCATTTTGCATATTGTGTCTTCCCTGACCCTTGTTTTCAAGGAGAAACACTGACTCGGACTATGTACAAATAACTCCAGAAGTAAATGCATAACTGATATAAATTATATTGCCAACCAAAGATTTATCAGCTGATCAGTTGCTCTTGTCATCTCACACCTTCAGAGTAACAAGCAGGGAGAAAAATATATGGGCAAAATTCCCAGTGCAACAAGGATGGTTGTAGCCTTCTAGCTGAAACACACGTGGAACTGCAGGGACTTCGGCAGATGTGACAGCCTTTTCCCTCTCTGGCAGCCTCTTTTCCCTCCTCCTGTCAGCAATTTGGCTGGCTTGGGCTCAGCCCTGGCTGTGCATTACTCCAGCCATGAGATGTGGGGGAAGGCGATTACTGAGCTATAATCCACTGCCCAGGCTCCAGCAGGATCATGCTGTAATTGGTTGCTCTCCAGCCAGTCCTGCATTCGACACCATTGTTCTCACCAAAATCCTGCAAAACTGTGTGTTGGCTGCACATTAAATTTCTGCTCTTGCTGCCTGTGTGGGCGGTTATAATGTCTCAGATTCATTTCTCCCACAGTCTTTTCATTTGCTGGCCAGATTTGGCCATTATCGCTCATCTTACCCCTTTAAATAGAACCCCCAGTGTGCCGTCTTGTCTCTTTTTCCATTAAAGCCACGTCTGGAGGAGTCCTTGGGCCATCACCTGCCTTTAGCAAAAAAGGATGGAATGAAACTCAGTTGTGAAAGCAAGCTACTGGCAGCCTATATCCTGAACACCACTGAAACTACTAGCTGGTTTTACATTTTTCAGGCTTGAACAAAGATGCTGTGACTAATATCTTAATACATGTAAATTAACATATTGGAGTGACTGGAAACTAACATTTGCAATATGCCTGCCAAAGAAATCGTTACCAACACTCAGCTTATAACAAGAGCTCTAAGCTACAATTGCAACGTACTTTTTATTTTTCAATGCAAATGACTCTAGTCAGATTTAAGATACAGCACCATCTTATGGATATTTCTGTATAGATTAATGAGTGCAACTGTTTCTCTGTTGGCAAAAGTGTTTCTTTGCCAACAAAACATAGCAAGGCAGAATTATCCACCACTGTGCACTTTCTGTATATGTGAAAACTCAGAATGAGCTCTGGGAATGGGAAAGGACATGGTTCTCAAACATTCACTTTGGCAAATTTTCCATTTAACTATCAAGTCTATGATCAGGATGCCAAGTATTCCCAGTATTCCAGTATCACAGCTTCCAGTATGTACGAAAAGTTCATGTAAGAGATCTCAAAACACGTGAGATTCGTTTCTTAATCATGATATTAAAAAATGCATTTAAATCTCATTTTATTTGTCTCTTGGTTTCTGGGCCATTAAGATAAAGTAGGGTCACATTTTCAAGATTTTCTATGCAATTTTAAATAATACTGACTATCTTTTTCCAGTTTTCTTTCCATGACAGTTTAAGTTCATTCATATTTCGGTGATTCTAAAAGCTCCAGGAAAAAAAAATCCCACATTCAAATAGCAAGGACTGGCAATCTTGTTTTCCAGTTTAACTCCTCACTATTTAAGGGATCCTGCAATTAAAGGAGGTGCAAATGTTCACTCTCATTTCATGCATTTTTAGTCATAAATGTCATAAAGAACCTTTTGTGTAAGTAAGAGCCAGACACTACCGTTTTTCCTTCTATCAGCATTACAAAAAATTAAACTAATTCAATATATTTTTGCCACTTCTCACCTGGCAAGCAAAGCATTAGCTGAGTTGAATGCTTTGTTTGTTAAAGTATTATATAAAGCATTGAACACTCCAACTTATCAACAGTGACCTTGTACGCAAATCCTGAATCCCTCTACTAATGCAGATCTGATTATAGGGAAAGGATATATTATCCCTTAAAAAAAAAGAAGATGCCTCTTTGGGAACCAAAGTATGTGTTTAACCATAAACCTAGGTTTTAGTCTCATTAAACTCAACAGGTTTAAAGTTTTGTAGGTACTTATTTGACTAGGGTTAAGTTTACATGTAAAATGAAGTACCTTCCTGAATGGTGAAAAAAGTGTATGTAGAATGTATGTCTGTGTGTATCACACACAAATATTTTAAATGACATTATTGTTATCAATTATGTTTTATTATAAATACATTTAAAATACAGTTCAAAATTCTAGGTACCCTGGTAATTCAGTAACAATACAGTATATAGACTGAAATCCTAGGAGCTTTGAAACATTAATTGATTTCTAGAATAACTTATGTCTGGGATTTTTGTTTCTTGAGGAAGCATAGGCTCCCATTAGATTGTATCCTTGCAATCTTCCTGAAATGTCACCACTGAAGGGCATGGGAGGAGAAAGGTTTTCTTTGTCTTAGACCATTAAAAGCACTTTGCTGGCATCTCCCACACTGGCCTCTTCCATGCCACTTACAGCTTTGTGATTTACAATAAACATCTTAAACTCCAGTAGGAACCAATGGACAGCCAGTGCAGTATCCTGATAATGGATAACATTGTTGAGGCTTCACATTGAAACAGTAAGATCACACCTTCACCAGATGATCAGGCAGGTGGTGCTGGAGGTCAAAAACCCAGTCGCAAAACCTAATAGCAGTGAATGGCAGGTGAATTCAGCGTAATTTCTTCCATTCCATTTTGCTAACTTTCCATTTAACCCTAATCTCATGCCATGATGATTTAGCAATCATCCCCAAAGGCTGTAATCCAAAGTATTGATTGCAAGATGCAGGACAGCTAAAAGAAATTATATTTGTATTTGTTTGCCTTTGGAATTAATTTAACACAAATATTTAAACACATTCAATATGAAGAAAGTGTGTCACCTTCTGCTTGCATTATCTATTGTTAAGTCAAATATATTTCAATAAAGTTGTACTGAAGCACATGTTTTAATCTAGGACTCTCTTCAAATTAGTTTTTGTTAAAAAGTAGAATTTAATTAAAACAGCTGAATTAATTGAAAAATGTACTTAGTAAATGCCCATTTTACTTAAAATATCTGTTATATGTATGAAAAGATGCAAAAAAAAAAGAAAAACAAAATATTCTTTAATCATACATATGTCCTTACTTTAGAAGCAAATGTAAGAATTATTTATCTGGTAAATGTTTCCAGCTCTCCTTTCAGCTTGCTGCCATACAGAAAGTTGGTAATTCCAGAAAAATCATGTCAGAGCTTCATTCAAGATATAAATCAAAATCTTACCTGTCTTGAATGATAAGTAGAGTGACTTTATGACATCCTCCCTGACAGAGTCACCAGGACACTACAAACACAGTTCTAGTGATGACAGTGGAAAGATGACAACATGCTGAAAAGCCAATGTGACACTACAAAAAGACGCATAGAGCCAAATGCAGTAGTACCAAGCCCAAGTTTTTGGAAATCCAGGATCCCAAATCATAATATAGTCTTTAAAATCATTAGATCTGGAAAAAGCCAGACTCACATTGCACTCCTTTTAACCACTGCCTTTTTGACAAGCCATTAGAGCACAGCCACTTCAACTTCCCTCCACAAGCAGAAGGGCAGGGGTTTTTAGGAGGGAGTGTGGGAATATGAAAGCCAAATTCTCACTCAATATACTAACTGCAGTTGACAAAGTTAAGGATAACATACCCAGATACTATTAAGATTGCAGCAAATTGCATGAATAATGCAACTTCATGTTATAACCAAAAATTTCTAGGAAAAAGGAATTGCCAGGTCATCTGTGTGGAACAAACTGAACTGTATTAAATCTGCACTGAAACTGTACTAAAACAACTATATTGAAATGAAACCTTCAGCTAACCCAAGGCATCATGTTAGAAGACCAAGAGGCCGAGAGCGTAAGAAAGCAGAAAATTTTCACATGGTGATGCAGAGAAAAGAGTGCAATGTCACTTCCACTTAAGTGGTTTAAATTACTGGCTGGTTGAAAATAAAACCTAAAGGAATATTTGATTCAAGTCTAGCCACAGAATAGTAGTTTAAAAAATGAGTGATTAAAAAATGGTTCCAGATTGCTAGGTCTAAAAATATCCCCCTTCAGAAAGGCTATAAGAAGGTCTTCTAAATGATAAATCCAGACACTAACAAGAATTCTCTTACCCCTGGTTTAAAAATGATTATGTTCTGGCATATCCAACTAGCAACTTCATTCAAGTTCAAATGCAGGGCAGAGTTTAGGAGCCTTCGGAAAATGAACGGAGAAAAGCCCACTGAAGAGAAAAAAGGGGCTATTTCTGTCATCAGTGGACTTTGAATCAAGTCCTAACTTATCAGGATTTACATTCAAAACACGGACAAGTGGGTACGATTAGAAGGCTTTTCAAAGAAGCATAATCACAGTGACGAGCTTTCTGCCCTTCCCAGAGTGCAGCCTTTGGGTATGCTCAATACAGCTGCTTCTATCTGTATTCTCTGCAACATTTTTCTGTGCAATAAAGTACATATGCTGTTTGCAAGGAATTCTTCTAGAAGAAAATATATCAAATTCAAGCTCATACATAGGCATCTGAGCAGATTTTGACTGTCCAAGGACTCAAAATGCAAATTTCAACCGTGACAGCAGGGATTCTTTTTGTTTTGACCATATGCTGTAAAAGGTCTGCCAATGTGTTCAAACACTCCCTTCATCACAAAACTGAAAATTATCGTATATCACTCCAGAAGGGTTTGAACCAAGCTGATTTCCTTCTATGCAGCGGGAAGACCTGGTCATAACCACAAGGTTCTCATTGTCATTTCAAACTCTTGACGAAATTTTCATACACCCTCATCATCCTTGCGGAATGGTTTGATTAAAAAGCTAATCTTGTTTTGCCATCTAGGAATATTTCCTTTACACGAATCATTTAGGATACGAGTTAATGACCCTCTGTACCATTTATTTCATTATCCAGAATTTGACAAAACAAACGTTGACTTTGGCTGCTTTTCTAGACGTTAGGGCACCAATGCTTAAAGTTAATCTCTTTTCTTTTCCAGAAGGGGGATTTTCCATTTGTCGTTCAGTGGGTGCAGAATAGGGCTGTGTTAAATGACAGTTCATTTCCATAACAAATGGAACAGAAGATATGAAAAGGACACTGTCAATCCACCTGAACTCAAACATACACCTTAAGCAGGACAAATTCATTGTAGGTGAATAGACTGAGACTGAGACTGAAATCCAGAGTTTAGTACACACAAAAAGGACCTCCCTGAACTACGGGAGCAGTCATTCATTGCACTGTTCAGTTACAGGCCTGGTTCCTGGTAAGAGTCCACAGAATCTGCATTTTTAGTTAACTAATCCCTTATGTACACAGCCAGGAGTCTGAGCTCACGCGTGAAACAAAATCAACAATACTGACTTCAAAATATTTTTAGTGGCCAGTATGCAAAACTGCAGGCCTGCATGGAGTGAGTAGGAACAATTGGAAAGGCTGAGCCCCTCCTGCATCCCTGTTATTGCTCTCCTCACCTCACCCCTACTCCTCTCATGATCACAGAGCCATTCTCACTGGCAATAGCACCGCACAAAATTCCTGCTGGAGAGAGGGGGCACATTTCTAATACAAGCAGAATTACTTTGGTGGCTGCTCAGCTCATAGTGTTAGGGAAAAAAGGCAGGTCTGCCATTGGAAGTAGTAAAAGGACAGTCATATGTAAGCTCATCAAGTATTCTGTCTGTTCAGCATGATGTGGTAAGGCTGGCTTACCACTGAAAATGCCACTTCAGGAAAAGTGTACTTCAACTAGGAAGAAACACGGATATTCAGAATTTGCACCCATCACCTACGCAGAAAGACTGAGGGATCATGTAGCCCACAGAAAGCTGAGCAGAAGGAGGAGAATTCCTTTTTGTACAAAAACCTTTTATAACTAGGAACGGAATAAACTGTTTTCCATGTTTGCTGCAGACAGACAAGACTAATAGGTTTAAATTGCTCAGGGACATGGTGTAGATTTCAGCAGCTCCAAGCTCATTGCTGGCAAGAGGCTGAAAACTCCTTCTCGTGCTTCTCCCCCTGGCATCTCCCAGTCACTGTCCCCTCTCATTCCTGTCCTCCTGTCTGCAGAACTGGGACCAAGCGCCAAGGCAATGCTGAAGGGAGCAGAAGAATGAGCCACTTGGTCCCGTCTGCTCCAGCCCAAAAAGCTGTCCTAGTCAGGAGCACACCCAGCAGCAGCTCCTGGAAGAGGGATGGGGCCTGGCTCAATGCATGTCCGACCTCTACTTGCCTCCCTGAAAACCCACCCTGTGCTTCCTTCTCCATGCCCTGGTATCAAGCAGACCCAGGTCAGGCCCCCTTTCTCTTCAGCATGAAAAGACGGACATCTGTTTTTTTTTTCAAATAAGCCACTCTTGCAGGGTCCTTCCCTCCAACATAGGAAAAGCTCTTAAGGTCTGTCCTTGTCTCAACTGAGCAGAACAGCTCCTGTAGGAAAGGGAGTGGAGGCAAAGTGCTTTTGTCTTCCTGTGTGCCCAGGAATTGAGTGCCGGGCGAGCAGGTACAGGGTTTGGGATCATTTGAGCAGCAGTAACAGAGGCTAGACTGCATGTTCCCATGCATGGCACAAGTTTCCAGAATGGGAGGCTTAGGGTAACATTAAGACAAGCATTCTGAATTGAAAGAGAGTTCAATGTTGGAACTGTTTGCCTAGGGAGATGAAGTACTAGAATGTACTCAGGATAAGGTTAGACAAGAGGCAGTCATGAATGAGTTAGGTGCAGTGGATCTTATTTGGGAGCAGAAGTACAACCCCAATAACTTCTTAAGATCCTTTCCAAGCCTACTTTCTGTTATTGTTTATAGACCTGAACAGGGCTTAAGCAAGCACAGTCCTCTGGAGATGTGACAGGATTCACTGCAACTCACTAGCAATGTCTGGTGGTGTCACACGTGCAACGCCTGTGTCATCCCGTAAGAGATACCATGTTCCACTATATTGCTCACAAGACTCCACACTGCTCACATCAGCAAATTTTGTGTCATCTGGGCTTGCTGAGAAACCAAGTATTTTAGAAAGCAGTAACAATCCTTAGTAAAAATAACACTACCTGTGTGTTAATGATAACAACCACATGAAACTATTAATGTATTATGGGTAAACAACAGCTGCTTTATGGCTCTGTACATTTCTTGATGTTGCTAATTCAGAAGTTCATTAACCTATAACAAGACTAATTTTAAGATTTCCACTGGCATTATTAAGCTAACAGGACAACAGACCCTGTGATGTATATGGTCCTAACATCCTTTGCCAATAAAGACAGGTTGTGGGGTAGAGGGGTTTCTTGCAGGTAGAAACATTCCTTTAAGAAAAATTGATTTGGATATTTCTTTAGAATTTTAAAGGAGATGTTAATGTCACTTTTTTAACCCCATGCTGAAAAATCAGATTGCCTTAACTACTTGAGCTCACGGTATGGAGAACACCACTACATTTCAGACACAAGGCTACCCTCAATCAAATTAATTCAAAAATCTCCGTTTTTTAGAATAGCTTTTAGCACTACGTGATGATGTGACATAAATTTTAATCTGGCCTCTTAGCAATAACCTGCTCATTCAATTGATGCTGCACAGCTTGTGAGTAATGCAGTGCCTCCAAAATGTCAGAGCAGGACATATGATTAGCATTTTCTCATATATTTCTGTACATTTACATACATATATGCATGAACCAAACCTGAGCTACAAGACTGGAAACTACATGTGGAAATACTTGGATCTAACTTTTTTTTTTTTCATTTATATGGATCAGCTATTTACATTCTTTACCCTGGCCAGCTGCCTCTGAGGACTCACCTGAGGAGAGGATGGGAATTTCTCTAAAGGGCTAGAAAAGCTTGTTAGGAATCAAGCATGTGGACACTCTTTATTCCTCCTTATGCTCTCGTCTGAGAACTATCTAGCTCATGAACACTGGCATCCAGTTCTGGCATGCCAAAAGGAAGTATCAGGACATAAAGGCCATTTTGTTTAATGATTATTCTTAGGGAGTCAAATCAAATGGAATAGTTTGGGAGGAATGCTTTCCTAAACTTTGCAATTCTGATATAGGTCAGTGGAGCAAAGGTGTTTGATTTAAGTAGGAGAAGAAGAATATATTCCATCATTGTCTGCAAATGCAAGACATTATGGTGGACACGAAAGACTTTGCAGCAGAGTAACAGCGTGATGATTGCTGCAAGAGTGCAAGAAAAACATGATGTAATGTCTTCTGCATCTTCTAAGCCTATGAATGCTCTGCCACTTGCTTATGTGGTTGAAAGGACCAAAAAAAAAAAAATCCCATTTTTTCAGGCATCAGAAGGAAGCTGTGTGAATATTTACACTGAGAGTTCCACCACCTATATAGTGCTTCAGTGAGACCCACTATGAAGTGGGTAAAGCAAGCCTGGTTTTCAGGGAAAGCTCTGTTTATTTTGTTGACGCAAGCTGAAGAGCTCTGTTCATTGCAACACTTAGTTATTACTGCCAAACCCATTTTAGGTATGGCCAACACCACAATGTTAGTTAGTGATTTCTTTCTACAAATTCCCATCCAAATACTTGAATCTGCACAGAACACCTGAAAGTAATGGAGAGGTACCATCTGACATGCCTCTGGGAGAAATGCATTCCTGAAATGAAATTAATTTATGTTCCAGAAATTTTAGCCACCTCCTGCAAACTCTTCACAAAGGAATAAAATAATCTGCTGCACGGAAAAACTGGAGGACTGGGAAATATATCAGCTATGCACAAACTTCTCACACCGTAGAGCTGAGCACTGCACACTGGTAGCACACAAATGCTGATAAATTTATCATCGTGAAAGATCTGTTGGACACTGCTCATCACAAAGAGGAATGTAAGCTTTTTTGCACTTTCAAACTTATATGCTTCCAGGTCGATCGTAAATCCACATTACCCATTCCATACGCCCATACAGCATCTCCATTATGTGTTCTTGCCTGGGCAAAAACTCACACCTATCAATGGACAATAGTGTCAACAGTCAGACACCTTCAGAAACTGTAAGTCAGGCCACAAAAACAATACATACTCAGCTTCACCATCAACTTATTTAAAAAATAATCATTAAAATGTGGTTATTTCTGCTACTTTACTTTTAGTTTTTGTACTTTTGTGGCAGTATTCTTTCACGCTTTCAACTTTTTCTCCACGGGTTCATGGTGGTCACAGTGGGTACAGCAAAGGGAGAGGCAGTACTTCACCCACCACTCAGTGCTGCCTGGGTTAGTACATGCCCATGATAAAGCAATTACAAAGCACCTTAGAAACATCACCATCATGTCTGTCTTTGGCTATGACCTGCTTACAAATAACATAAAGTGAGATTCTGTCTTAATCACATGATTTGGTAACCCAAAGCATTAGGGCAAAATAGTACAAGAAGTGTCTAACCTGGCAATGCACTGCATGAAGCTAAAACTCATTACTGTGACCTACTGATCCTCAAAATAATAATGAACTTTATGACCAAAAGACAGTTTATAAGTGAATTACAAGGCACTGATTCTATAACAGGAAATCTTTACTGAACATAAATATAGAATCATAGAATC